>KV458876.1:0-123527 GCA_001662605.1 Pseudogymnoascus sp. 05NY08
ATCTGTATGGACGGAACAGCTATCGACCCCCTCATTATCTTTAAAGGACAGAATATACTACAAAGCTGGATTCCGAAGGAGGTTATAAGCAAATGGCACTTCTCTGCAAATACAAAAGGATGGACAAGCAATCTTCATGGATTAGAGTGGCTAAAACGCGTTTTTAAGCCTTCTACAAGGGAAAAAGCAACACAAAATGGAAAACTACAACAACGGCTCCTTATTTGCGATGGCCATGATAGCCACATAAGCGGGAGCTTCATATCACACTGTATACAGAATCGAATATCGCTCCTTATATTACCACCACATACCTCACATGTGTTGCAACCACTTGATGTTGCAATTTTTGGACCTTTGAAAAAACACCTCACAACAGCCCTCTCGCACCTTAATGAGGCGCAACTCCTACGCATACAGAAGTCAGAATGGATGGATGCATACATACAAGCAAGAGCAGCAGCTTTTTCAAATTTAAATATAACTTCTGCTTGGAGAGGGAGTGGGCTACAGCCGTTCCAGCCACAAACAGTCATTCGTGCAGCTACGCTTCCTACTATAGACGTTGTAGTAGAACGGCCAAGGACACCTACAGAGCATGATATTTTTGAGAAAGTATTTCTAAACAGCAGTCCACCTGATTTTCAAACACTTCACAAAGCAAATACAGTTCTCTCTGCTACAATAAGTCGTGGTGTTCTTAATACTCCTACAAAGCGATATATTCATAAGTTAGCAGATGAGACAGAGCGGCTTAACACACGCAATAAACTTCAACAAAGAGAGACAGATAACTTACGCAATATAATACAGAAGCGCAGAGTGCAGAATAAGGGTAAAAGAGCTGTTTTAAAGGGTCAATTCCACATTTCTACAGAGAAGTTGCGGTCGCAAGTGGTTGAAGCAGAAGCAGCAACAACAGCTACATCACAAAAGTCGAAAATATCAACAACACCGCAAGTTATCACATCAATAATTAATCGAATTAATGATGAGAGTGAGGAGGAGCTATATGACAGTGATATAGATGAATTAGCACTATATTAATTGAATTATTTTCGATTTTTTTAAGGTTTGGTGAGGCAGCTCAGCTCTATATTTTGGTGGGGTAGCCAGGGTCGCCGCTTACCCCATACCGCCGCTTACCCCATGGCCTACGTTACGGTTATAGAAAATGAAGAAGTTCTGACTTTTGTTAATTTACTATGTAAAATGTAGTGCAGACGCACTCCGCTTACACATACGATTAAACACTATGTGATAACTAAGAACACATGGACTAATGCGCTAGTAGGTTCATACAAAAGTTATAATTATTGTACAAACGCGCAACTTAGACCTTTAGAAATAGACAATATTTGCCCGCTAGGCTCAAACCTACAAAATGTTAACATTGATATTAAGTTACTAGTAGGTTCGTATAAAGGCTCTGATCTTCGTACGAATGCATAACTTAGAACTTTAGAAATATATAATGTTTTCCTTCCGAGCTTAAGCCTACAAAACGCCAACATATATACGTATATGTTGGCGTTTTCGTACCCTCCCTTAATTACATGATGGTAGGTGGGTAGGCTGCCAGCATAGCCGAGTTAGGGGTAATATCATAGTTGCCAGCCGAATCATTAGTTATTAGAACCGCCACATTCGGTTATTAGATTAACGTATATTTCAAGGATTATGGGTGATTGACCCAATAGGTTAAGTTAACTAAGATAGCTGGTAGAACATAACATATGACGCAGTGAGATATAATATGAAACCTGTCCATAACCTAAAATAACGCCTTACCAAACAAGCCCTCTCTACAAACGCCCTTATGAACCCTCTAATCAACGCCTGCCTGTAAATCGACAAAGATATTTACCAACGCTACCGCAATTTCTGCCGCAATAAGCACAATTACAATCCACTCCAGCATTTCTCCATGCCCAGAGGTCAGTTGCTCCTTCAGCACTGCTAGAAGATCTGCAATGACGTCGAGCCGCTCCGTTAGCAGCTGCACCCGCTGGTCCATCTCAAGATAGCTTCGCACTGCCTGGTATACTGGCTCTAGCTGCGGCTCCACCCAGAATAGCTCTGGCGTGTCTAGTACGGACCCGTTCAGGTGGATGCTAATCCGCAGGATGAACAGCTCGCCAATCTGCATGTTGATCTCTTTTCGAGAGAGCGCGATTGTTCCTGTACGCGCGATACTTGCCGGAATATCCTGGCAAGTCGTGATAGTATTGTCAACAAGCTCTTCAAAGAGGGAGGTCTGTGTAGTTGTTAGCTTCGCATATAGTAGGATGTAAAAAGGGGCATACCTTGACGCTCTGCGCAAGCGCATGGCTAATTGCCAGCTTAACCATGTAATTCGTCTTCTCCCTCAGCGTAATGAAGTCATTGTACACTCGTGCCTGGTACTCTTGCGTATAGTAAAAATTGAAGCACTCTGCTTCTATATCGTCGCGCCCTAGCTTCTCCTCCTCAAACCTCGCCAGCTCTCCTAAAAATCGTTGCTCCTGCGCTACGCTCATCCCCCAGATCACTACCACACCATACGCGAATATAAAAATTTCGGGGACATGGACTGTCGTATCGAAGTCGGGTGTATCCTCCTCTTCTACCACATGCGGCGTAGCGGGTGGCGGGAGAAGTGCATCAGGGACGTCCTCATCCGCGGCTGCAAGGGAGATGAGGTCCTCCTGTCGGCCCTCGACTTCGACCACAGAATCCGAGTAGCGTCGCTCCATCGTCTCAGCAGGCGCCTCCCTCACTGGCGCAGACCGCACTGTCTTCCCGCCTACGCCGCCCTTCCCATAGTTATACGGCGTGTAGATACACTCATCAAATAGCCGTGGCGCCGCACCCCTTCCCTTCCCACGACCCTTAAGAAACTGCATTAACCTATCCATCCGGTATCGGTTTGCTGTACAATATGCCGTAACACGCGGCAACCGCTCCCGGTCCGCCTTCCCTAGCCGTGCTGCATCCCTCCGCGCCGTTGGATCCTTGATCCGCGTGTACTGCGAGTACACATCACGCCCGCTCTCCTCGTCGGGGCCCTCGTCGCCAAAATCGGGATTGGGCAGCAGTTTCAGCTTCTGCGCTGTTTTCGAGGTGCGCTGCGGGCCGATCTTTGATACAGGGATGTTGGGGCCCAGCGGCGAGGGACTATAGCCAGCGGGCGCCCCAGAGCTGTTGCGCCGTCGTAGGCGGTGGTTCAGCGCCGAGAGCATGGGCATGGGCGTGGACGGGATCGTGGCCACAGAGGGTGTCGGGTTGAAGGTTACAGAGCGCGTTTCGCGGGGGGCAGGCTCGGGCGCTGAGTTGGAGGGGAGAAGAGGCGTTGTCTCAGAGGTTGGCGGCGGGGGGGACATTGTAGCGGTTGGGTGGTGGTGATGGGGCATTGTTGCAGCTGTGGCTATGTGACACAGCGTGTGTGTGTGGGCTGGTGTTTGTGTGCAATGCCGTGCAGGACGTCGTGGTACAGTATGGGTTGGTTGTGGTTGTTCGCGATAGGAGTTTGTGGTATAGTAGATAGTAGTAGGAAATGGAGGTTGGACGTTGCTATGCCATGGCAGCTATTTTCATAATGACGACGACGTTGGATTGGGTTTGGCGCGGTGGAGTTAGCGAGTTACTTTAGCGTATCTCCCGTTAGAAACTAGTGGCAAGCTAGAGTTGGGAGCTTAAACTGGTGCTGGAGTATGTCTTTATAAGTTTTCTTATAACTATTTATTTTATAATTCCTATATAGTTCCTATATTACCCTAAATACTGTTGTAAAGTAGTAAATAGTGTATGGAGTGCTTTGCTTTATTATCAGAAAAAGATGACGAAGGATGCGGAGCGACTGCATGTCTGAGTCGCCGATAAGGAGTACATACCCCGCATGGTAACTCTTGTATCGGTACAAGATCTGTATGTACACGCTATAGATCATTTTCTTAAAATCAGTAGTGGCCAGCCATGGTCACCTGTGGTTGTTACCCCTGTATTGAGTGCATGGCGACTTACCTGACATGTATATATTTATATGTTTGTATATATCTCTCTACTGGACAAGAGATAAGTGATAGATACCAACTACTACTGGACTACTACTCCAGTGCTCCTAGACAGTACAAGTCGTTCCCTCCTCATCCGTCTCCTCATCATCCCCGCCATCTTCCTTACTCTTATGCTTACTCAACCTCGTTCCTCCTGCACCAGAATATTCCATTTGTTATTTCTTCTTTCCAACATATAATCGTCAACCTCACTTTGCTAATAACCAACCCGTTCCCCCCCCTACTTTGGTATATATCTCCCTCTTGCCCTGCCCATCAACCCCTTCCCCAACCTCCCTGTTATAACTGTGGCTAACACGCGTGGTTATAACTTCAGTGGTTGCCAATATGTCCGCCACCTCCTTGCCAGCAAATGTCCACATTTCCACGCATCCATGCGTACGAGCAAAGCTTTCCCAGCTGAGATCGACCAAAGCCAGTGCCCGCGAGACCAGAGCTTTGTTGCACGAGATATCAACCATTATAGCAGTCGAAGCTACAGCAGCTGGGTTGACTGTGAAAGATGGACCCATTGTGCGTATGAGGAAGGTGTCCTGCCATCTATACCCATCTCTGATACCGGACTTAGGAGAAAACCACTCTTGGCTATGAATATACCACATCTTCGATAGCTCCAGAGTCAATATCTCTCGTTCCAATCCTGCGATCAGGTCTTGGCATGCTCGATGGTCTGTCTCACTCTATGCTCTGAATCCAGTTGAATGCTGACATCGCCCAAGCTATCCAAACCGTCCTCCCAGAACCAGTTCCCGTCCACCACCTCGGACTTTTCCGTGAGCCCACCACACTTTCCCCCGTCGAATACTACAACAACCTGCCCTACCATATCCCAGCTGCTGGCTCTCCGTCAGCAGCTCCAGCCCGCAACTCATCTGCTTCGAAACTCGCCATCCTGCTCGATCCCGTCATTGCAACGGGTGGCACATGTGCCGCGGCCATCCAGACGCTACGGGAATGGGGTGTTGAGAAAGTGATTGTGCTGGCTGTTTTAGGAGCTCTCCCGGGAGTGTTGCGAGCAGCAGCGGAATGGGCCGAGGGAACAGAGATCTGGCTTGCGGGAGTGGACAATGACGTTAATGAGAAGGGGATGATATGCCCAGGCATCGGGGATGTGGGTGATAGGTTGTTCCTGACTATTGGGAAGTAGACTCTAGTTGAGTGAGTGAGCAATAATATTGGCGTTTAGAGGTACTGAACCTGCTATGAGGATAAGAGGAATAGCACCTGTTTACTCCATTTCATTACGCTACTCGTGATCGTTCCTCGATATAGGCTGGATATGGAGTCGCATTTTAGATAGGCGGTATGGAAAACGACATCCTAACCTCGATATGCATATCTATCTTCATCCAAAAGTGTTCCTTCCCTCCAGCTGTCCTCAACCCACTCGAGTGTGACAATTCGTGGCACTACCCTCCTATGCGAAATTTTCTCCCCGATAGATTTCAACTTGTCAACACCCCCATGCACAACGATATGCGTAATACTTGTATCCTCCAAGTCCGATATCATACTTGCCAATCCAAATCTTAACTTATGTTCCACTAACAGGCAGCGCAGACCGTCCTCACCCAAATCTGCCACCCCCCCGTCCCATTGCCAGCCAGCAATATATGGACGAAAGTCCGAGAACATAAAGCCCTTCATATCCCTCAAACCGAGATCATGGTGCTGCCCCTGTAGCTGGCTTAAGAGTTCGTCTGTTCTGAGACCACTTTCCAACTCTTCCTTGGGCATATCATCGCATATTTCCTTCAACTCTGGAGCTCCCACGTCGCGTCCATAGCTGTCACCAAACCTGTCGACATTTTGCTGGATCCTTTCTACTTCTCCTTGGACCGTGTAAAACATATGCCGCGGCTCGAGTGGCACCAAATGGCTCTCCCGTCCAAGGTCAGCCTCGTACTGCTGAACGGCATCAAACAACCACCTTGGCCTCACCACGTTCTGTAGCCCGCTCTTGATCAAGCTGGCCACCTTTACGACCTTCTTATCTGCAATAACGATCGTACCTGCTTGTATCGTAGGACTCTGGAATATGGAACCGCCATTTGCTTTAATGTACTGCTCTAGCTCCACCTTGCTCTTTTTGGGCAACTTTGTAGCTTCGCTCAGCACGCAGAAATTCAGACCATGAAACGCGTCTGAGCCCTGTCCCGCATGTGGCTTGGTCGCTTTACTCTCATTCCCTGCGACCAGAAGTTGCTTCTTAGATGTCCTTGCTGCCTTGCGCCTAGTGTCAACCGTGAATTCCTTTTCTCTGCTTTCCTCTTCCAATCTGGACTTCAAATCTATGAATTCTTGAATACTCAGTGAAGTACTCCAGTCCCTGTCCATCCGTAGGTGCTTGAAGCGCGGAAATCGTAGCGTCAAACCGACCCTGAACGAGTCGCTGGCGCCTACGGAGGCGGCTTTGACGGATACAACTACTGAGTCGCAAGGTCTGATCCATACATCCGGCCTTTCGAACTGAGCTTCACCTCCTGCTAGCTCGATTAAGTGCGTGGGCGGTTTCCTTGGGTCCCAGTCCACCCATTTATTCTCTGTGTGATGTCTAATATTGGCGTAATCCTCGGCCTTGAAACCGCCTCCAACCTTGAAGAACGAATAGCACTTCATCGGATCCGCTCCCTTTTGTATGTGGTTTTGATCGACCCTCAATCCACAAAGAAAGCTCGAAAGACGGCCTCCCCGATGTCCGGAGCCATAATAACCACCAACGATGATGCAGTCTAGAGACTCGCCAAAGCCGGTCATGTACTCTGGCTTAACCTTCATCCAGTCGTCATTACGCGAGTTGAGGCGGTAGATGGAGCGAGGATTCTTGAGCACTAGACCTTCAGAAGCTTCTGCCACGACTTTCCGGAGTAGAGGCTCTATGGCTTCGACAGAATGCGCCGAGGAATAAGAATGGACTTCGAATCTTCGGTGAACGTTCGTGATGCATCTTTCGAGGGCTCGGCGTCGGTCGCGAAGAGTATACTGAGTTAGAGGCTCATCATTCAAGTAGATGATGTCGAAAATTCGGAAGAGTGGGCGCGGGCCATTGCCAGCAAACGGGTTGCGCTGTTCAGAGAGCGCAGCAGTTTTAAGAGTACCGAATGGGACCATTATATCTGCCTCGGGATCCCAGGTTATCATCTCGCCGTCGAGGATCAAGTTTCTAACACCCGAATCGAAGGCTTTCTTCAAATGTCTCGTTATGGCGCCATTTTCATCCTCGAACCCACTGCCATAGAGGTAGGTGTAGTCTTTGGCTTTTCGGGACCAAAACCCGAACCTCCTGCCCCCTGGAACTGAATCATCCTCGACCATGTGCATCTGCATCCTTTCGCCATCCAGCTTCTCTTCAATCCAGAACTCGGTGTCTTCCGGGGTGGGCCTCATGTTGTCGACCATTCTCTGAAATGAATGCATTTGGAACTGAGCCAATTGCGGCTGGAAACATTGCATGAGCGTAACTCCTGTCTCGTTTCCTTCTAGACGGATGGAAGGATCTGTGAGTTCCCAACAGACTCGGCGAAGACTTGAGGAAACATTGAATAAAGTTTCTCCATCTGGGTGCCACAAATCGAGGAATGTCTTCTCCGAAGCACCAACTTTCATCTGCCTGAGGATTATTCGAATCAACCACATCAGCTCAGCAGCGTTCATCCTATTATAGAATATCTGGAAAATTGGTAGCTGCGCCTCCTCTTTAGGCGCGGAAGATAGCTGGTCCAGCAGCTGGTTGACCTCAGCAATCCGCATATTGCCCATTGATGTCCTCATCGGCCTCTTTGATAGTACCTCAAAGCATCTTCCCGCAAAGTCTCCTGCCATCCTACTCGCGAATGTCTGGCTCGGCAGCTTCCAATTGAGTAGATTATAGCCATCCTCGGAGTTCTTATCAATCTTCATCAGCTTAACAAGTAGCCTGCCGATTGTTTTCTCCTTCAGCCCATACATCGCACGGTCACGGTCTTTCTCGGGAATAATAAGACGCAATGCGGGATAAAAGTCATGGCCGACCTCACCCTTCCACCGAGAAATAAAACGCTCGATAATGATGCGGCGGACTTCATGAGGAGACTGATGGGTTGGCCCATGAGGCCCACGCTTGGCGCGACCGGCAGCTGAGGGGCCGGTTGGCTTCTTCTTGTTCTCGCTCAAGGGAGTGAAGAGGGAGACTAAGAGTTCATGGAACGGAAGGGTTTTGTGCTGGTTGAGAGGGCGGTTTGGATACCTTGATGGTGGCCAGTGAGTAAGGTCTCATCGCAATATCGGGACCATAGAAAGGTGGGGTTTTGACTCACTTGGCCTCGAGTTCTTCCTTACTTAAGGGTCCATGGCCATATTGGAGATCATCGTCTTCGCGCGCCTCCTTATCGATATGCCGTGGTGCTCTTTGGCTGGACATCGCTTTTCTATTGTCTAGGTGGAAGCCGTGATCAAAGAAGAATAACGTTAACAATTACGGTGTAGACTAGTCACTGGTAGCATAATCTATAAGACTGATAGTACTTGTAGCCAAATGAAGCACTTGTTGGCGTGGGAGAGTGAATGGCCCTTCTAGGCTTCTGCCGTGCCGTGAGAGGGGAGGGGATATGTGACGTATCAGGCGCGTCACAGTCGCTGGAGTGTGGGTGGGCGAGGCGAAAGTGACGCGTGGTCACGTGACCTGCAATGGGACATTGACTTGTGCTGTAGTAGATATATTGTGCCGAGGTGCTGGTCAGCTGACCTACATATCTGTCCACTAACAAAGAAGGTGTTAAGAGTTTCATAAGCGATACTTTAGTAAAGAACAAATGTACTTCTGTAATACAAAGTATACATACACCTTTATGTGGCTAATGCAGTACAACTAGGTACTTCATGTCGCTTGCGTAAGTATGACATGCACTCCTGCCTAAACCAAACCCTACCTTCTTCTTTTTTCTGCTCGTTGGGAGATCACTGCAACTTCGAGTACCACTTTAGGACCAGTCATAGTAAATCATAGTAAATTGACAGAAATTAGAGAGATTAGTGTCGTTTGTTGGCACCTGTAGTAGACCAGTAGTAATAGAGTAACTATACTGCGCATACCGACATTTCAACTCCTGTTATATGTATATTAAGGCCACAGAGCGCACTGTTTATATTAATGTCTTTCGTTCTCTCTTCTTAATTCTACTTGCGCCAGTTACTGAGCATTCTGATCCTGATCCGAGTAATCCGTACTACTATCTTGTGGTTTTAGGCTGGCACGTGGTATTTTACTCTATCTACAGAGTCACACGAGTACTACAGTACGTATCCTGCACAAAGATCGTTCCCGCGACCCGGACGATCCTTATCCGATAAGCCTGCTCGTCTGCTCGTCTGCTCGTCAGATCACATACGGACTACTACATTACGCACTACCTACTACTTGCTCTTCAACGGCCTTCACTTACCGACCTTCCTTCCTTACCATTATCTTCTTTATTCACAAACCGCCAAGGCAACAGGAACGCCTTTTTCCTCAACAACTACATATCTACTCAAGGCACATCAGTGCGAATGGGACTGTGCGCCTCGTTTCGCGTATGCCTCGTATGCCTCCGACCGCCTTTACCTGACTTCTGCGTTGGTTCGGTGGAGGAGCAGCTTCACTAGACCAGACATTCGCCCATAACGCCTGCTGCATCCCAAGCTCGACCTTTTGGGCTTCTGCATGACCATGCTGGCACCTCGATCATTCATATTCAGCTCGACGAAACAGTCTGCTGCTGCGCTTCCTCTCTCGAAACAACCTCCAACATCTGATGCACAACCAACGACTGCAGGAAAGGAACAGAAAGAAATTCTCGCCTTAGGTTGCGATCCTACGGAAATCCTACCTGCAAACCCTACATTGGGAAATGCGAAGGGCGGCTCATCCAATCCTGTAGGGATCCCTATCCGCCTGGTTAGGGATCCCAGCCAGCGAAACCGTGGCGTCAAAGGCCGGCGATACGATGGCGGGGAGACGAGCGGTCCTAAATCTAGGGACCAACAATCGCAAGGGAAGGCCTCTGCCGCTCTCACATCACTCCTCGCGAACACTACTATCCCGCCTCCACGGTTTAGGACACTCACTAGCCGAAACGGTCAAGCCCAACGATTAACTCTCGATGCTGCGTTCAGTGAGAGGAGCGATTCCGAAAAGGAATACAGCCCAATATTAGGAGGGGGGAGTCCGCTGGACCTTCTTCTCTGTCCACCAGATGATCTGCCGGATATAGATCCATTGGGTAGCGATGCTGAATCGCCACCACAGCTGTCGTATATTTCCAGGGGAGCGGTTTCGACAGGTTCGGTGCCATCTCTTACCGACAACTCCATTGGGGGCAGTTATCTCTCTTTCGGTTCCTCAGTTTCACCTCAATCCCGGGGAAAACGGTTTTTGCCGACTAGAAAGCTCGAACCACTAGCTTCTACCTTGGGAGACCTACCATTAGACCATCCTTTGTCAGACCCTGAGCTAGATTCCTGGGAGATAGATTTTCGAGTGTTTGGGAATGGCAATAAGGACCGCCAGAAGCTAGGTGAGATGCCTACGCTACGCCAGAAATCGGCCTTCAAATCAAATTTAACTGCGTCCCTACGAGCATTGAGATCAGCGGCGAAGTCCATCTCGAACATGACAGCCCCTATGATTACACCAGACGATTTTCTTACTAGATCGATTATTGCCATCGACCCAAAAGTCCCCTTTACGGATGAGCGTATGCCACCTCGCCTGGATAAGATGCCGACTCCAGCTCTTCGGCGTTACCTGAATCCCACGACCAACGCACCCATCGAGGCCCATGTCCATGCGTCACGCCCGCAGACTACATGCTCCCAGTGTACTACTTCTATTCAAATGGAAACTTATAATAAGATTTCAAAGGCCCCGAAGACAGAAACCGAAACTGCCACCAGCAAGCATTCTGGCAATTCCTCTCCAGAATCGTGCAACGCGCCAGTTACTCGCCAACGCGACATGCGAGAGAACAGTGATTTTATTAGGGTGGCAGTTATGGAGATGAGAATGAGGAAGAATGGGAAACTAGACGAAAATGCACCTGGGCGAGCCAGGTGGGCTCTCCCCCCCAGGCGCGTATCTACCGGTATCTACGAGATAAACGAAAAAGGCGTTCCACTGCGCTGGGTTGGAGTCTCAGCTGGTTGAAGCGAGTTTTGATTACTGTCACATCAAGTAGACATCGTTACCATATACTCTTTATATTTACTCAAGTGTTTTGGAAAACGCAGTAAATTTTTGCGAACTATCGCAGTTCTCGACTATCGCCAGGCTTTGCTTTACGCCCGCCCTTGGCGTGTTTGTCTTTGACCTTTACTCCTCCAAGCGCTCCTACACTAACCCACACGCTATCACCAACCCTCTGGGGCAACTTCCTGCCCTTGAGCCGTTGGTCAACGAGCCACACCCCCGCCACGAATTCGTCCCTGGACAACATCCCTGTCCCAGTGCGGTCGACCAGCTCCCAGATATCGGACAGGACATCATCGGGAAGCCGCGAGCGCGACCAGATATCCCGCACAACGAGACTGGACACACAATCTTCTGGCGGTGAACGAAGGCTATCTGCGGTCCCTGGTTTGGTGGCCGAAACAGTCGAATTCTTCCGGGGACGTGGCGAGGTGATTTCTGGAACAGATTTGGTTATTGTGGAGGGAGACGTGAACAACCCTTTATTGCTTGCCCAAAGCCCTTCATAACGTTTGCGCTCCCGATCGCTTACTGCATCACGCCAGCGCTTCCGATCTCCCTCGTGGTGTTTATTAGGGTGCTTCTTCATTAGATTCTTTCGCCCACGCTTCAACATCCCCTCGTCCTCATCGTCCGACGATCGTGGCGTTTTGCGCATTGTGGTACGCATACCAGACTTGCCTCCGGTATGGTGCTTCTGCAGGATGGATTTTGAGGGTGAAGGTGTGCGTGATGATTGGGACATGTGAGCTTGGGCATTGGCGAATATTGAGGTCGTGGAGCGACGGGTTGGAGGTGGCGCTGGTGCATGTTTCTTGGAAGGGCCTGACGGCGATTGACTACGAGAGGATGCCAACGCAGAGGCCACCATAGCATTAGCGAGAGAATTAACAGTCATAGAACTTTGAGATGTGGCTGTCGTATCCCGAGATGCTTTGAAGGGTCTATGTTGATTCGGGTGAATGTGCCTGGGCCTGGGGGCCACAGGCTCTGGCCTATAGTCAGACTGAAGGCCGTCAGAGGCAGATACGAAGGAGTTTTCCGAAGAAGCGTCTTCATCGTCTTCTGTATTGCTTGGAGATGCTATGTGATCTTTGTTTATATGTTTCTCAGTATATTTCTCTGTGGGTTTTGTCGTGGATATAGATGGTGGTAGAGGCCTCCTTTTTGCGAGATCTGGCTCTGGAATGGGGGAGTTGGCACCTAGGCTCGCCGGTAAGGCTCCCCCTGGCAAAGTTTCCGGCTTTGGTTTTGGTTTTGGCTTTGGCTTTGGATTATTAAGGCTAGTCCTGATCTTCGGAGACTTAGGTCCAGGACTTGGAAGATTAGGCTCTGGTCTGGGGCTTGATAGATCGTTCCCTGGATATGATAGAGGGCGCTGGTATCGGGGACTTGCATCTGTTTTCGAGGGCGTTGAGGAGATTTTCTCGAATGCATTGATTAATTGTGAAGTCGGAGGTATAAATGCATTGCCATTAGTCTCAGCTGATAGAGGACTCAAATAGTTATTGGTGTTCTCCAACAACTCTCGAGACTCTGCATTGTGTTGCCCTCCTAGTCTGTATACTGCTCGTTGTTGCCCTGTAGTTGGCTTTCGATTTGGGCTCGTGCTGACAGATCTTGATGCTGCTAAGTTTGCTGCGATATGTGACTCGGAATTCCCCTTTGCCTGGCGTTGAATAGGCTTCTTATCGTCCGCAGGAAAGTCGTTAAGCCTACTGCGGATAGATCCACCATCCAACCCAGCTCCGAAACTACCTCTGGGAGTGCGGTGGCGTGCCACGGTATCTCCAACGTCGTCGTCTGTGGTTGTCCCAGTGTTTTGCGACGAGATTGTTCGCCCGGCGAAATTCGAGTCCCTCCCTGCCTTGGATGCCGCAGCAAGAGCTGGGTTCTGGTTGATATTCTTCAGCGCTGGCTTCGGTTTCACAGGCGGTTTGCCAAATGCCATTGTGGCACCTTGAAGGGCGGCATTCTGTTTTGGGCCTGTCGGTGGTCTCGGGGACCTTAGTTCGCTGTCATGCGGTGCATCACCGGTAGCCATTGGAAGCTAAACGCAGGATGAGGCCGGAAGAGTATGAAGAGAAGCTTGCCATATAGGCAAACCATGGAATATTTCAAAAGATATGCATGTCACTGCTAGAACGATGGTGGTAACGGATTTGTATTTATGTTATCCGGTCTGTTATTGTCGAGTACAGGGCGAACAAGTGTATTCGTATTCGCCGATGGTCGCCGCTCCTGTCACTTTATCCACGCGTTAAGTAGAGTACAAGTACAGTAGTTGGACCCGGCTGACGTATGAAGGGTTCTGGTTCCACTTTCTTGGCTGATTCTATACATAGTATACCAATGATTGTCTATATATAGGAGCGAGGCTGACAAGACCACTTTCTATGTAAACAAGGCTGACGTTCATTGTGTCAATTTGGATAATTCTTTCATTTCAAGTATCATCATTGCATTATTGAAGCGAATCAATCGTATTGAAACGCAAAATAACATTTCTACTCTGAACATTTGACAAAAACGTCATGTGCTGGCCATATCTTCCTTCTTCCCTTCAACGCCGGACCAAGCCAAACCATAATTCCCAGACCGATCCTCCTGATATCCATCAAAGTACAACGCCTACAAAACACAATACAATCCATAGAAGATCAATGCCAGCCAAAAAAATACAAGAAATGAACACATCATGACACTAGTGCTGCTTTTATGCAGAACCTAGTATCGAATAACTCACAGCCTGCCATGGGTATCGTGTAACCGTTCCTCAATACTCATTAAGACCAAACAAGTCAAGGTTGAAGTATATGCGCCACCGGCATATAGCTTCAGAGAAGAAGAGGTAATGGCGACTTAGAAGGCGTCCTCGTCGGTCCAGTTTGTCTCGCTACCAGACATGATCCGATTTCCGTGGGAATCCACAACCACATGGCCAGCATGAAGCTCAGGAGGGTATCCCTTGTGCTTCTTCATCTGAGCGCCTTGGGGAGGGGCATATCCATCTTCAGGTGTGAAACGTTTCCCACGTGCAGCTCGGAGCCGAGCATAGTAGTCGTCAGAGGCATCTTGCTCTGGCTCTGAGACGTCATCATAGGTCTCCCAGTTCTCGGATCCTGATACCGTTGTGGCAGATGCTGATGTGTTGGAAATCTGCCTACTTGGGGGGTTCGGAGGACATGAGAACTTTGGCGCACGCTCATCTTGGCGCATGGAGGATGAGTAGGAATTCGCATTCGAGAAGCCGCGGGAATATTGCTCGTAATTACGATCATCATAAACATCCTCGGGAGGCACGTGGCGCACAATCGAGTTCGACTCAAAGCTTTCGCTCCTTGAAACAGAGGCAGATTCACGAGGTGGCTCGAAAAATTCCCTCATCTTGGGAGGCGGAGCGCGAGCTGGTGGTCCCATATTTCTAACCGTTCCAGTAGCGGGTCTATTATCTGCTTGCGCCCTCCTCTCGGGCGAGTTATTTCCGTGTTTGAGGCTGGATAGCGGAGCGCGGGCGGGTATTCTTGAAGGAGTCCTGCCTCCTGTAGCCGAAACAGAGCTTGCCAGAGGGTTTCGTTTGATTGTCTCCTGAGCGACAGGAGTCTTCGCTCCAGCTCTGGAAGGAGGCGGTCTCATGCTGTTGGCGCGGCTTACAGGAGCCGCCTTTTGGGTTCTTGCAGGGGCTGGCGGTGGTGCTGCTGGAGTCCTCGATCGCGGTCCCGGCGCTTGTTTGGCTTCGGATGCTTCTAATTCATCGAGGTATCTCTCACCATGTACCATAAAAGGTCTTCCATACTCATCCTCCCATTTCTCAAGAGATTTACGCAAGTCGACAGCCACCTTGGGCAGCTCCTTCGCAATTCTCTTCCTCATCTTCTCTTCTCTAAGCAGCCTCGTAGGATCACGCTTTTCGCCCTTCTGACCACGCATCATAAGTCTGGAAGCATCTTGGCTTGCAGCTGAAAGATCGTCTCGGTCCTTCACAAGAGATCGGTGCTTGTCGATAAGGGCCAGCATTGGTGCACGTTGTTCCTTGAGCGATTCGAGTCGATCAATTTCTTGTTCGTGTGCTTCAAGCAAGGCATCACTGTAGACGTCTGAAAAGGCGGGAGTGAATTCGAGCATTTCCTCCTCTGAGAAGTAAAGCCCGTCCCATAGCTCCTGGAGTTTATATCGAGCATCTTCAACAAACAAATGGAGATTTTGCCTCTTGAGCTCGTTAAGCCTTGAAAGTTCGTCTTCAAATTCGTTGATCTGTCGCACGCCGCATCCTCGGTTATTGTTGAGGAATCTCTTTCTCTCTGGCTCGTCGACTCCAAGGCGCTCCCAAAGACCCTCGACTGTGGTGCGTAGTTCTTTAAGGCGCCTCTCCCTGGCTTTCTTCTCATCGCCCAGCTTATCGCGCTTGCTTCGAAGTCGTGCGATATCATCTTCGTGGAGACCGAGTTGTTCAGGAGAATCCCGATAGTATTTGACAATTGAAGCATCGGTTTGCGCTTGTGGCGTTCCAAGTTCGGCCCAGAGCTGAATGATATTCTCCGAGAGAGCTTTTACGGTTGCAACACGACGAGTATATTCTTCGTACACACGCGTAAACTCATTGTCGAGAGATGTGACGTAGGTTGGGGAGAGGTCAAATGTGGGAGGTACAGATGAGTTGGCGGTGGTTGGCGGCAGTGGAATTCTGATAAATGAAGACTCCAGATGCGACGAATAGGATTCAAGAGCTTGGACAAGTTCTAAATAATTAGCAAAATAATCTAGAGAAAGATAAATCCTTGCGGGTAGTACTCACTCTTAACTTGTTCGAAACGCTCCTTGTGTATTTTGCTGATTTGCAAATGCTTCTCTTTCAAAGTTTGTAAACATTGAATCAAAGGGTATGAAACTTTTAGGGATGGATCTTCGACATTGTAATCATGGGTGTCCTTGGAATCATCGAGGGACGACTCCATCTGTTTGATAGTTGTGATAATGCGATGCGCTTCCTCGGCCATCTCGTTCTTTTCCGCTGAAACTATTCGCACTTGGTTGTGGAGAGTTTCAGATAGCGCAGCAAATAGCTACAGCACATATAGTGTTAGCTTGTGGTCATTCTATAAAGCATCCATGATATCACAGTGCGGGTATGTGGGGGATCTATGCATACCTCCGCCTCGCGCGACTCTCTATCATGGTTGGGTACTCCAATCTCATCGAAGAGACCATGAAGTTGGCCAACAATAGACGACACCTGCGACGATAAATAGCTGGTATCCATGGTGAAGAGGATATTTCGGGTGTTTAGTGAGTGTATATTGTGTGTTGCTGCGACTGTACTTGCGACTGTATGTGGGTCATTCGTTGACCATCGACAGCGACAGTGATGGTGAAGAGTTCCCTGCGCAGTTGGAATGGGCGGGAGCGATGAGTTGCAATGGCAAAAGCCTTTTTTGTTATGTGTTACAATTCATCAGCAGCAACGAAGTCGGGCTGGACGCGTTCGTGGTTGTTTGTGTAATATCGTAGAGTAGTGGCTTGTAGCTAGCGGAATATCGCGATGATGGGGTACATATTGGATAGGCGCGTGTTTATTCCGGGACCAGAACGTCTGTTTACCCAGCAACCATAGCAACCATGTGTAGAACCCCCATGATGACTTTGGGCGGTAGGTGTTCCGCGCTAGTCCCCTTACATCATTATTCTGCCAGTGACAATCCTCCCAACCCCACTCCAGTTGCTGCCTCCATCCACCTCGCACCATACACACCCCACTACACTTCAACAGCCTTCTACATAGTAGGCTTTCCAACCAACAAGGTCTATCTCGGCGATCGAGCATCAGATCCTGTTGGATTTTGAGAAGAATCTGGGTCAATCATGGATACCGCACGGCGGGCGTGGGGTAAGCAATCAGTTGGTTGTGAATCTGAAAATTGACCGCCTCAAGCTAACGTCGAGACGTACAGAGCTCGACAATAACGTTCAGCTTGTAGATGCTCACCGCGATGCGTTATATTCATATGACCCTACTGAGCAGAAAGCTATCAATGATGCTAAGCCATGGAAAATCAATCCTCGCCATTTCAAAAATGTCCGAATTTCCGCCGTTGCCCTTCTGAAGATGGTGATGCATGCCAGGTCAGGAGGTTCCGTTGAAATTATGGGGCTGATGCAAGGCAAAATCTCCGGTGATACATTCATTGTCACCGATGCTTTCCGTCTGCCTGTTGAAGGAACTGAAACGCGAGTTAACGCCCAAGACGAGGCAAACGAATACATGGTGGGGTATCTGGAAGCCTGTCGTGCCGCAGGAAAGATGGAGAATGCTGTTGGCTGGTATCACAGTCACCCTGGCTATGGATGCTGGCTCAGTGGTATTGATGTTGGTACCCAAGCAACCCAGCAACAGTTTTCGGATCCCTTCTTGGCCGTTGTGATCGACCCAGATCGCACAATCTCCGCTGGCAAGGTTGAGATTGGCGCCTTCAGAACCTTTCCCGAAGACTATAAGGAGGAAGGAAATGCATCGAGAGACGGGTATCAAACGATCCCTCTGGCGAAAGTGGAAGACTTCGGTGCCCATAGCAGCCGCTATTACTCTTTGGAGGTCTCCCATTTCAAGAGCACACTCGACTCACACCTGCTGGAGCTATTGTGGAACAAATACTGGACGCAGACACTGAGCCAAAACTCTCTCTTCACCAACCGTGACTACAGTAGTAAGCAGATGCTTGACTTAAGCTACAAGATTGGCCAAGCCGCCTCAGCCACGTCGCGCGCCAACAAGTTAACAGTCGGACCAGGCATGCCTCGAGCAGCTGACCAAGAGATGGAAAAAATCTCAAAGGACAGTAAAAAGATTGCCGGAGAAGTTAGGATTGGATTAATGGCTGGTGAAGTCAAAGCTCAGCTTTTCAATGGAGTCGGAGGCGCCGAAAGTAGCAAGCAGGTGGATGTGAATTCAGGAGGCGGCCAGTAGCTGCTGGCTCAATAGACATGAGGCCAGGCGAAGACGACGATGCACTTCTACTATGGAAATGGGGTGACGACTCTTTGGCCTGTTGAATTGATGGCATAGCGCGGCGTACGGAGCGATTGACCGAAAGGTTGAGTGTTTTATAAAGACCGGAGACTGAGCATATTTACAATGAATCAATCTTGCCCACTATCGTACATTCCTCTTATATTCGTCAAGGACCTTGAAATTGGTATATATAACATAATTTGTACAGTACTATATTACACTGCTCACTGGACAGGAAAAACCCTTCCCAGGCCAGCCAGCCCCGTCGACTTTATTAACAAACCAGCCCATTCCCACCTAGTATGTTCCTTCTTGATCTTACTTCTCTACATCGGCCATCTCATTGGACCCAAGTTGACCAAGGGCAACTTTCTCTGCTAGGTCGAATCTCCGCAGGGTCTCCATCGGCCCCAATGCTGTCATAAGACTGGCACTATCTGGGCCAGGTGTATCGGCTACCAAAGCCCACCTTATATACTTATGTAACAATGCTGCCCATGATTTCTTCAAGGCGACAAATAACTCCTCGTTATCAGAAATGTTGATTTCTCGCAGGTTTTGCGAAACTGTATTCTGTACGACATCTGAGAAATGGGCTCGGAGCCTTTTGCCTCTCTCATCCGTAGAAAGTGATGTGTCTTCTTGCGTTAACATGGCGGAGACCTGCTGCACAACCTTGACGATACTAGAATTAACGACCTCGGGCTTGATATCTTCCGGTAAATTCGATAAGTGGCACAGATTCCCAAGAACAGTTATAGGCGATTTGATAGAAATGAGGTCCTCGGCAGATGGCCCATCAAATGTATACTTGTGGCGCTCGACGAAATCACTGGCATTCTTATAATTTGGTGCATCCGATTTCAGGATCTGGAGAAGTCGGTCCTGTTGGTCGGCGAGCATGCTACTCTCCGGAGTAACCCATGACGAATACTTTTGTTTTAAGGCGGCTAAGATGGGCTGGATTATAGCCTGAACATCATCGGGGGTCTTAGCGGTGGCGATGACCCTTTGCGCATGCTGCCTCTGAAGGAACCAGAGCTTATCAAAGGATACTTTCGTGTCTCCTTTCGTAAATTTTGTAGAAAACTAGAGGTATAGTTCATCAGCACATGCATTATAGGTGTATTAGAACGGGCCAACAAACATTTTGTGCCAACTCTTGGAGATCCATTGTGTCCTTTTTTTTGGTATGCGACCATCCCAAAAGCGCAACAAAGTTGGAGAGGGCATCTGGAAGCACACCCATGTTTCTGAATGCAGATATATCCAGATCAAAGTTCCGTTTACTAAGTTTCTGTCCGTTCAGATCGGTGAGAAGTCCCACATGCCCAAAGGTTGGCGGCTGCCAGCCAAACGCATCATATAGGTTGTGATGTGTAGGTACAGACGGAATCCATTCCTATGAAGAGTTAGCTCCATTATTATACTTTAAAATTCATAACCATCTGCTTACTGAGCCCCTGATGACATGAGTAATTCCCATTAAGTGGTCGTCAACAACACAAGCCAAATGGTAGGTTGGCCAGTTATCGGACTTCATGAGAACTGGATCCGCATCCATTGGAGATACTTTCGAGCTCGCCACATTTCCAAAGACAAGGTCTCTGTACCGCTTCGTGTATTCGGGAAGCTTTAATCGGACAACAAATGGATCACCCTGTGCAGCTCTGCCATCAGATGTATCCTTGCTCACTCGATTGCAGTCGTGCGACTTAAACCCAGCAGATGCATGTAGGCCTGCGTCGCCTAAGTTCCGCTTTTCCCGAGGACAAAAGCATCGGTATGCTCTACCGGTATCGAGAAGTTTAGTGGCATGCTCCCGATATATGTCCAACCTTTCAGACTACATCACGTGTCAGAATTTTGAGAGCCATCGACCAAGAGTAGCACTTACTTGTTTATATGGACCGTACGGGCCGCCCACATCTGGCCCTGTGGTAGTTTAGTGCATGCCCACGGACGTCAACAAACGAGGAGGGACTAACCTTCATCCCAGTTCAAGCCTGCCCATTTCAGATCCTTCTTTATCCTACTTTCGGCATCTGGCACTGTCCTGGGCTGGAGAACGTTAATCCAGATTGAACGCTTGAGGACCCAACAGGAATATTAAAAGGGGGTAGGGGAAGTCACCTGATCTGTATCTTCAATGCGGAGGAGGAACTGGCCATTCGTAGATTTGGCTAGCAAATAGCTGAAAAGGGCAGTCCTCAGTGACCCAAGATGAAGGTATCCTGTGGGAGAAGGAGCAAAACGCGTTCGTGCTGGTGTTTCTGGAAGCTTATATGTAGGCCTGGCCGTTCCAGCGGTGGCTAGCTTGGAGATCCTCCTCCGACAGGAAGAGCATGTCCATAGAGGTGTCAAAGTCCTTCTACTACTCCCAATGAGCAATAATGACATTACTTGAAAAGAAACAAAAAGAATAAATAACTGGAAACCGCTAGAATTTTTTTTGCAGGACCCAATGCCGTATTATAGAGCAACCAAATATGATACTGTAATCCTCCTTTTTCAACGTCACGTTAGCGCGTCAACGAGGTTCAGGCGAGGTTCGGATATGGTCCCCTCTGGATTTTTGGTCCCATAAAGATTTGTTAAATTCCTTAAAGGTGGCCCGAGCGTCTCCCAGCCTTCCACCCCACATTCCGCCGCCCAACTTCCCATGCCCGGACGCTGGACGACGCTAAGATAATAAATTATTGCATTACTCTTCAGTGCTATAGAGTCCCGAGGACTCTAGAAAGCTTAATAATCCCCATCTCTATTTTACGGGAAGGCGTTTGCATCGTCTTTGCTTCTTGCCTACATTTGCTCTTCCAAAAACACACTCACAGCCAGCAAACGATCTTGTAATGTCTTCCGGTGATGGTTCAGAAGAGGTCGACCTCTATGGTGTGTGGCAAGATCTAAATACAACTTGAATCTCTATTTGCTAATTGTTTTGAAAAGTGACTTTAGGTATCGAAAAGACAGCGACCAAATCAGAGATTAAGAAGGCATACCACAAGGTTTGTCATCCTGTGCAAAATCTGCTCAATAACCACCTGTGTCTGACGTGATTATAGGCGGCCCTACTACATCACCCGGACAAGGTTCCAGAGAACCAGCGTGAAGAGGCAGATACCAAGTTCAAGAGTGTGAGCCAAGCATACGAAATTCTCCACGATGAAGATAAACGACACCTGTACGATACACATGGCATGTCCGCTTTCGATGGAAGCAGACCGGGTGGCCCCGGCATGGATGGCGGGGTTGATTTAGATGATATTCTTCAGCAAATGTTCGGCATGGGAGGTGGCGGTATGCCGCCTGGATTCGGTGGAGGCCCTGGGATGAAGCAACCCCGCCGTGGAAAGGATGAGGAGCAGACCTATGAGGTGACACTTGAGGAGCTCTACAAAGGAAAGACAGTGAAGTTTGCGAGCACAAAGAATGTTATCTGCAGCCACTGCAAGGGAACTGGTGGCAAAGAATCGGTGAAGCCCAAGAGCTGTTCGTCTTGCCAAGGGAAGGGAATGAAGATTGGCTTGCGCCAAGTTGGCCCTGGGATGGTTACGCAAGAGCGCATTGTTTGCGACTCATGCTCTGGCACTGGAAGCGTTTTCAAGGAGAAGGATCGCTGCCGCAAGTGCAAGGGCAAGCGCACAACGTCGGAGAAGAAGGTTTTGGAAATATATATCCCCCGAGGTGCCATGCAAGGAGACAGAATCGTCCTTGAAGGCGAGGCAGACCAAGTGCCCGACCAGACTCCAGGAGACATCGTGTTCACACTCGTTGAAGAAGATCACGAGATATTCCAGCGCAGGGGCCACGATTTGTTAGCAGAACTGAAGGTCACCCTGGCGGAGTCCTTGTGCGGATTCTCCAGAGTTGTCGTCAAACACCTTGATGGACGCGGCATACACATCGATCACCCAAGAGGAAAGGTTTTAAAGCCTGGGCAAGTCCTCAAGATCGACGGAGAGGGCATGCCACACAAGAAGAGCGATGCGAAGGGAGACCTCTACTTGGTTATTAATATCGAGTTTCCGGAGAACGGATGGATTGAGGATGAGGCTTCATTCGGCAAATTGGAGGCTATCTTGCCGAAACCTAACGCTCCAATTGATGCCCCTGAGATTGATGAGGTGACCTTTACGGAGGATGCCGACATCGAGGAAGTAAGTGCTACTCTACACAATTTGATAAACTGGACTTGGCTAATATACGATAGTTTGGAGCAAGCGCAGGACAAGGCGGCCGAGGTGCAGAGTGGGAAGATGATGACGAGGACGAGGGTGCCCCGCAATGCGCACAGCAATAGATGACTATATCGCGGCTATATCGGCGAATAGTTTTGTATGTGGGTGGCTTACTTAGACGGTCAAGGTTACATAGTAACAGGCGTTATTATAATCTTGGTGCGGGGTTAAGACAGATAGATGACTACAATTGAAACGCGTGAACGAAGATTTCTACAGGAAGAGTAATGAACCTATTTCAGTACAGTGAACTTGCCAATTGATCTGAATGTAGTAAATTGTGGCATTGGTGGAAATTCTAGCCAATTCTCAAAGAACTGTGGTTTTGTAAAGTGAGATAGTTGGAGCAGAAGTGGATCGTATATAGAGAGTACAACATCTTCATCATCGCCTTTGGGCGTGGTGGGGGACATATACCTGATCACGTGCTTCAAACGCTATCTATGCGCCTCTTCAAAATACCGTAGGCACGTGACATACAAGGGTCTTATTAGCGTCTCTGCACCACTCTTAGCGAGCCGAGGGCACACACCAGAGCATTTTTGGAAGTTAGCGAAAATATTGGCCGACTGGGAGAGTTCTGACGTTCTGATTCTTCGACTCGACTCAACGACCAACCACCAAAAATCGCCAAACCGACGTCAAGGTACGACCATCTCTGCCAGAAAACTCTCGAAGACGAATTGCAATATACTAAGTGTTCTCTAGATGGTTGCCGCAAAGAAGCATGTCCCGATCGTCAAGAAGCGTATGTCAACTCCTGCGCCACTTCGTTTCCGACCGCCAGTGCCTACACCAACACGAAATACCTTCCGATTGAGATTGCGCACTGGTGGCCGGTTCGCTCTCAAAGAGCTTGACTAATTCTCTTTTTCTTTTAGGCACGAAGCGCTTCAACAGACATCAAAGTGATCGATTCATGAGAGTTGACCCGTCATGGAGAAAGCCAAAGGGTATCGACAACCGTGTCCGCAGACGCTTTAGCGGCCAGGCTGTTATGCCATCTGTACGTCTTGAATGGCTTCCGGCCTGTTGATGGAATACCTCGAAGCGTGGGACTGACTTTTTTTGCGTAGATCGGTTTCGGATCCAACAAGAAGACCCGCCACATGATGCCTTCCGGCCACAAGGCTTTCCTCGTCAGCAACGTCCGCGATGTTGACCTCCTCCTCATGCACAACAAGACCTTCGCCGCTGAGATCTCCCACTCCGTTTCGTCGAGAAAGAGAGTCGATATTGTCGCACGCGCAAAGCAGCTCGGCGTCAAGGTTACCAACGCCAAGGCTCGGGTTACGACTGAGGTTTAAGTGGTTTCTTTTGGGCTCGCATGGGACAGGGGTGCGTTGTTTTCATGAGCGGCAGGCAGTGCAAAGACGTAGCTATGCTCTACAATCAATGCAACTTGCTCAACAAATGAATTATGCTCTGTTAAAAAGCTCCGACTGATCTGGGATTGAACTGTCGAGCCTCTTCGGGGCACTACTGGGCTGATGCCCGGCCGTCTTCGTCGAATCGATGTTCCGTGAAGTTGTGGAATGTAGCGCCATTCTACAATTGCCTGGCTTTGGAAGTGATCCATCAGTTATTGATGCAGATCGGACCCCGCCCTACGCGTGATAAAGAAGGAATTGACCAACTTTACACATACCAACCTCCCATATGCCAACCTCACTCCCAAATTGTTCTTTGTAGAGGTCGCGTGACTGGTGCAGCATTGCTTTTTGCATATTGATCTTGATCTTCGGCATTAATGGGTATATTTGACTTGTAGTTTATTGGTATGACTGAGTGACTGGACGGATGTGGTAAAAGATAAAAGACGGTGAATTTGGATCATGTCCCTTTATTTTCGGATTTACAAAGATATCAAGTTGCATGTCTACAACTATTTCCCTTGTTCTTCTTGCGAGTACTTGTTATTCCTGGTTTCGTTTGATACTCTTCTTTGACACGGTCTGGGTCGTGTAATGTACCCATGTAACAACCCCTGTCACACATTCTCCTCTCTCCTCCCCAAAAAGCACATGGCTGGCTGCCAGAGAATTGAGCGGCGTGCGACACGGCGATCAGCAACTGCTTATTTTATGTTTAATGTGGCACCGCCGATGCTGCATACCAAGACTCGTTCACCGTCCCCGACATCTTGTCCAAATCTTCCAACTGTTCCGCTCTCTGTCTTAGTAACTCTCGACATCAGAGGTACGGAGCATAGTACAACACCACACCGACGATGTCTACAATGACGTTACCGGTAGCCCCACAGTTGGCTGACACGGAACACCAATTATCCTGTCCAAATTGTGGTTCTGGAGTCCCTTTGGACTCATCATGCCTAGCACTTGATGCGCAACGACAAATCGAAGATCTTCAGGCGCAAGTCCGCCTTCTGACCCAAAAGGCTACTGCTGCTGGTTCGTTGTTACTCTCTATGCCCTCACCCAACCGCTTTACCATAGTGGTCAACTTACTTACTCTATCGCAGTGGACAAATGGGCAGACTATGAAGACGAACTCCAGATGATGCGCCAGCAGTGTGCATCGCAAGAAGTAGCACGCACCAGCACCCCCCCAGCCGCGATACAGAACAGACTCTCATCTTTCCTCACCTCCCGCAAATCAGTACCTAATCTCGGTCAACAGCCACCTCTCCCGTCCACCACCACATCTGAGCGGGACCTCGCCGCTGCACTGAGCCGAGAGCAGGTATTACGGCAACAGGCGGAAGGGAAGCTAGATGAAGCAAGTGGGGAGCTGGAAGAGCTAAGCCAGCAGCTGTTTGAGCAGGCAAACGAAATGGTGGCAACAGAGCGGAAGGCCCGAGCGAAACTAGAAGAACGCGTTGCAGTGCTTGAGCAGAGAGATGTAGAAAAGAGAAAGAGGTTAGAACGGCTTGAGGGAGCAATGGGGAGGATTGAGAGGGTGAGGGGACTCCTTGCCCCGTCGGGGAATAAGTGATGGTTCTATGCTTCGTAGGCACATTGTTGCAACACTGCTGTAGCCCGGTTGGATGGGTGAGACCTGGTCGAAGATCTGTGGTAGGTCGTTGTAGTCACTGGTAGAGAAGCATTACTTGGATCTGGGTTTGGGCTATTGGATTCGTAGATCCTGGACACAAAAGCGCGCTATGTTTGTTATACCACCTTATATTTTTAGAAATGCACAGCCAGCTCAATTAAGTAGTTATTTATTAATACACGACTTTTAAAGTCACAAACCAGTCACCTCTAATAGATGATGATGGCTAAATATGAGCTGCCTCATGAGCAACCATATACATACTACACAGCTTCGGCTTTAGCCGTCTCTACAGACTCAACCACCGGTTCAGTAGGTGCAGCTGGCTTCTCCTCAGCCGCCTCCACATGTGCAACAGCTGGTGCAGCCGCTGGTGCAGCCGCCGGTTCGGTGGGTGCAACCGGCTTCTTCTCAGTCGCAATGTTGCTCTCCGCATTAGACCCGGCAAAAGGCCTGTATTCTCCAGACCATTCGTCGAGCATCTTGGAGACTTGTGGGCCCCATACCTCTTCGCCCTTCGCGAGGTCCTCGTATTCAAGGACGTTCTTCCCTAGCTCAAACTGTCCTTGTCTTGTCCTGACAAGTTCAGCCATGATTGCTTCAGATCCAACAGCTTCGCCGAGATCATGGCATAGAGACCTGACGTAAAACCCCGACGTGACCGTCATCCTTAACCTGACGGCCGGTGGTCCAACCTGCGGTGCATCTGTAGCTTGGCTCTCTGCTCCAGCTTGCTCAGTGGGTAGTGCCCCAGACATCTTGACGGACTCGCTCTCTGCTGATATAGAGCCTCGTCGTTTTGTTCCCTGGGGTTCGGTCACTAAGTCGTCTTGGCTCTCGTCAACCTTTCGCTTTTTCGCGGATGGTGAAGTTGCGGCGCCATCGGTAGTAGTCTCCTGCTCCCTTTCTAACTTCCATAACCTCTCGGCAACATCTACTTCTGCCGACCCAGCCTCTTCAGTAGGAAGTTTGTGCTCATGGGTTCCGCCTGGCATGAACTCTAACATTTCAAGTTCCTTGACTTCAACTGCCCTTTTTTGGATTTCTCTTGGCAACTCCTTTCCTTCACGCGCATATTCGTATAACGGCTTGCCATTCATCTTCAATGCGGAGTATAGTGGCGGCAATTGCATAATTTTGCCCCTGTATTGTGACAAGGCCTTCTCGACTATCTCTTTCGTAATATGGCCATATGGCCCGCGCTTCAATATCTTGCCCTCTCGGTCGTAGGTGTCAGTTTGCGCCCCGAAAAGTACGACGGTATCGTATGTCTTCGTGCTGTCAATGAAGCTCTGAAGAACTTTGGTGCCTTTGCCAATCCCGATTGTCAGGACTCCTGTTGCCATAGGATCCAGAGTTCCTCCATGGCCGGTCTTAACGCTGATCTTCTTGTTCCTGCGCTTTCGTTTTTGATTATGCGATTCCTTCTCGATCGCGGCCCTCTGGGCGTCAAGTAGCGGCTGAAATAGATTGGAAGAATCGAAATTTCTTTGTAGTTCCCTGATTACGCCAGCTGAAGTAATTCCGGTAGGCTTGTGTAGTGCTGGTTGTTGTTAGCAGTCGTTTCAAAGGAAATATCTAGACAAAGGCTTACCAAAGACTCCTTCCGCAAGCTTTCCTTGCGTCATTCTCCAGAAATGATGTCCGGCTCTGGCGGACATGCGTTCGAGTTTAGGTTTGTATAATACACAGGCGGAAACTCAAAGTTACCAACAAACGTGTTGTGTTGCAAGCTAAAATATCCTATTACCCGTGTCAAGGTTTCTTATCGATATTATTTAGCGGCGCTTATCGAGTCATTGAACGCCTGGTACCTGGGTCGCGTCGGCACGCGCCCACATTCACTTCAAGAACAGCATCGTCTCGTTGTGAATTATTAATGGAGGCTATCTTTTGGATTTCTTTTCTGTTGGGAATAACGTATCGCCATCACAAGATATTGAAGTCGCTGCGCATCTAACACCAGATCTGTTTCCCGTCCATGCCACGATAAGACTTTATCTTGGACACAATGGGGCGGAAGGCCTCGACTACGGAATGCGACACTGACGCCGCCTCCCAATCGCCTTCACCAAAGTGTATAAGTGAGGAGGAAGTTTTGAAACCCGTCTCCAAGACTATCGGGTCGGACGATTGGCCAATTTACCTCCTCAAGGATGCTGTTGTATATGGGAAGGATGGCGAGACTACAGCCAACCTTCTACACACTGAGCTTGAGGGCCCTTTCTCAATCCGTGGGAAGCTTGTGGTTGACCGGGATTACCACCATTTCCGTGAGTATAGAGATTATATGTGCATCCCAACATTGGCTTATTATTCTACAGGCATCTTAAAGGATAAAGAATATAAAGATTGCTTGGTGGAGGTTACCAATGTGCGGGGCTTCAGCATCGGCGATGGGCCGATAACACTTTGGGCAAACGGGAAAGCGGGCTGGTTCGAAATTAAGCCAGCGCCGATATATCAAGAAATTTATAACAAGATGACGGAAGCAATCGAGCTGTATTATATTCTTTGTGACATACATACGGACACAAAATCGCGAGGCAAGGGCAAAAACCAGAAGCCTCCTGACGTCGAACAGGTCTTTGATAAGGTATGCATAGCCGCTGGAAGGTTTATGGTCTATTTTTTTAACGTTGCCCTTATAGTGCATTAAAGAAATGGGAAATAAATTTACGCAGGGTAAGATGAAGAAGCTATGCTTGGAACATTCCAAGTTCTTGCTTTCACAGATGAAAAACAGAAGTTCGGCCGATATGGGTTGGAAAACCACACCATTCTTCAAATGGCTGGTGCAGAATTCACCAGATGCCACCAAGCAGCATAAGCCTATTGGTAGGCAGGCAAGCATAAGCGCCACTGGATATTCTCATCAATCTAGTGGCAAGGGGAAACCAGCATCGTCGCAGGCGGCCAAAAAGAAGCCGATGGGCACGGCTGCCACCATCGTCCAATTTATGACCGATCTTCACACATCAGGTTTCTTACGAATACCACGAATGAATATTAGGTCCCTGGCACGAATTATGTATGAACGGTTCGAAATCATGGACGAAGACCTCGCAAAGGAAGTTATCCAAGTGCACGCCAAGACGATATACCACGGGCTGGGTGACGAGTGGGCTGGCAGCCCTATATACCATAAACTTGAAATACTTTCTACGGGGCAGCAAAAGGTGGCAGATGCTGAGTGTCACAAGCAAGCTATTGGATTGGTGTTGCTAATGCGCGACGGCGTAGAAGACGAAAAGCGTGAAGTGACAGAACCCTCGACGACACCCGAACCCGTGCACAGAAGAGCAGGCAAGGGGGCTGGAAAAGGAGCTGGAAAGGGTGCTGGAAAAGCTGCTGGACTCCGGTTGAAGAGCACACCTGCCAGCCAACATAAACGATCGCCAACACCAAATGACGAAGAGCCTGATATGAGGGCCGCAAAGCGACAGAAGATGAAAAGTGAAATTGTGAAAGAAGAATCCGCCGAGGAAGAGTTTGGGGAAGATGAGGACGAAGGAGATGACGAGGACGAACTGTCAATGGAGTTTGATCTCGAGTCCACTGCCCTCCCCTCATCGGCCCCTCAAGGCCCGAATGGACTCTGGACATGTCACAAAGAGGCTTGCGGGCACACGATACCAAACGCCGACGAACCTGATGGCCGCGCCAAGGTGCAAAGCCATTTCTTATGGCACGCAGATGAAATTGCGGCTAGGGAGAATCTCGTTCTTGAAGCGCAACGACCCTATCTGCCTATCAGTAATTTACTAGATAAATTGAGGAGGTTAGGAGAAGTAGCGAGGTTGAGAGAGGACGACGGGGAGAAAACTACAGACGGAAAGGATGCGCCGGCGCCAATTAAGAGGAAGCTAACAGCATGATCGTGCTCTGGGAGGAGATAGGAAGTGTGAAGTTTTACCTGTACCTCTGTAGCGTTGGCGTTGGCGGGGGTTTGTCTTACTGGTATTTGAAACATTTGGGTTGCTGGCGGTGACGGTCAGGAGTTGAGAGTCAAGGACTGGTGGGCATGATGAGTTAAACTGGTGCGACTGGCTTACCAGCCTTATATGAATATTAATGAATATTATGTTTCGATACGAAAGATGCATTTGACTTGGAAGGTGAGAGTTGCACGGATCTGCTCCTGTGAAGGACTCTTTACAAAGTGACTTGCGCCATAATGGGACCAGCCACATTTACTCCTGGGTGTTGAAAATAGCTCAGCGACTGGCCATTATCACGAACCGGCATGCATATTTTGACAATGAACTTGGTTTTTTGCAAGATTGATCTCCTATTTTGGTGTTGTGTTGCATCTTACAAAACTGGAAGGTCGGCAAGTTCCGTCGTCGTTTGGATGTTTGGGGTGTTGGAAGTAGAGTATATATGTACGGAGTACGAGTACGTGCTGCACTGGTTGTGTATCTACTATATGTTACTTCACCCCAAACACAAATTCATACCCTTCTCACAGTAGCTCTTTCTGTACTCACTTGGACATAGAGGCACCATCTAATACCTCCGATTCACATTAATACTCCAGAGGCAGCTTCATCACCTTCCGAACCAGCGAACAATCGCAACAGGCAGATCAAACCCCCCAGCGGGTGTGCGTGCTGGTCCAAAGATTCACGGCCATCAATCTGCCCCAACTTACAACAAAACAACACACTTTGTTCGCCATAAACTTGGAGCAGGGCGCTATCACTGAGGGAAAATACACCTGTTTGCAGGACGTATTTTACGACCAGGAACAATTTGACGGTTTATAAAGCTCTGAAGATGCCTCGTGAGTCTGCCTCCAGTCATCCCCCAGATCCTACGCCCATGCGGAGCTTGCTACATACGGACCCCAATTCGCACACGTAGCAAATAGGCATTGCCTAGGTTCATAGTTGATCCTCGCAAGGAGAGAGGTTGTACTGTAAATACAGCCTCGTTTTGCTACTAACAAGAGGCTGGAGTTTCATAATTGCCTGTACTAACACATTTCTTACTTTAGACTCAAATGGCGACTCGTACCTTGAGTCCCAAAACATGTGAGCAGCCTCTCAATCCAACCTCAATCAGAGCTAACCGGTCCAGCTCGCAACCTATCGCCGAATACAGGGACGCCCCAATTGCAGTCCACGCCTCTTATTACCTCCAAAAATTCTTAGATACCCCGCCATCAGCCGAGCCTCTTCTCTCTGCCATCGGTGGCTTTCCTCTCGCAATCAAAATACATATAAATGCAGACCTTGACCAGTGGCAAAAGCATGGCATTACGCCGAGGTTCTATTTCGATGGCCAAGCCACAGTTGGGTCGGAGGAGGTGGCTATGAAGGACGCAAAGGTGTCAATGGAGAAGAGTAACGCTGCATGGCAGCCATACTACCAGAACCAGCCGACAGAGGCAGTCATCGCATTTGGCAAAACGGGTATGCGGTTCAATACTTTACGTGGCTGTCCCGAACTAAACAGTGTGCAGGATCCGTCAAAGCCAACCACCTGCAACGCTACTTCCAACAGATCTTAATCGAGCGCGGTCTTACTTTCGAAGTGGCTCCGTACAGTGCTTGCGCCCAGGTCAGTCTATTAATGGGTGCTATGGATAGTATCACTAATATTTCCAGATGGCATACGTTGACTCGAAGGATCTCGATTGTTCTTTGGGCATTATGGGGCCTCCAGAGCTCCTCCTATACAACATCAATGAATCCCTCATAACAGAGATCGATTTCGAGAAAGGGCTTGTTTATGGCCTTGTCAAAACGCAACTGCTTAAAAAGCTCAACGTCAATGAGGAGACCTTTATCGACTCTTATTTGATGACTGGAACACCGTCGCTCCAGCCATTCCCGGCTCTTAACGACCCTGCAGTTGTGCCCAAGCAGCCTTTTACAATCTTGGATGCGGTTAACATGTACCGCACAGCTGGAAAGTCCATCGCAAATTTGTGTGAAACCTGGAGCGAGGCCTTGCAGAAACAGGACCCTAACTGGCAAGACAAGTATCAGAAATGCCGCATGGCCATTAAACATGCTGTTATCTTGTCCACAAACGGTACCCTTGAGGTCATGAAATTCAGTGAATTGAGTGGGGATCATCACGAATACATCGGCCTTCAACTAGCCTCGGAAATTTACCATTATCAAGGCAAGGCACTTGTTGGGCCAAGAGTCTTGAACTCCTTAGGGTCCCTTCGAATGTATGTCTACCCCCCGCTGGATGGAGGCGAGTCGGATGAGTATAGAAAGCTGGTTACTCAGCAACTGGTACCTATCCAAGAGCAAACAATTGCTCTTTATGCGAGCAGGTTGCACAGGGCATTTCAACACAAAAATATCGAGATGAAGTTTTGGTACGACGACAAGAAGACTGTGAAAATGAGCCACCAAGATGTCACGCCTGCCCCAGATCGCCAGGCCGCCACGTGGCGTGTTGACGATGAGACCATCAAAAGTCTAAAGGATGTGAAAGCACAGCCAGGTTCTATCGGATTTGCCTTGAAAGCTTTGGAGGATGAGAGTTTCCGAAAGTCGACGTTAAAGAAGGATACCCCAGCCAAACCCGGCAGTATTGTATCCACCGAATCGGTTGTGACCAACACTCTGTGGCGATTTCTTCACTTGAGAGGGTACGTTAATGACGAGCACAAGCTCACTGATTGGGGAAGCGCATTGGCAAAAACAGTGTATGCACTCCCGACGCCTAACCAAGAAGAGGCAGCATTACTTGCGTTCGAGCTTTTGCGGCATGACATCCTCAATGCTCGTAACCGCCACGATGAGTGGATTGGGGGCCCAAATATGGGCAACGATGAGCAGAATAAACTTTGCTTGCTCATTGCTCGCTGCGCCTGTCTTCTTAAGCTCCGCCATAAGGAGATCGGCTTCACTGGCCCGCTCAGTAAAAACCTTCTGGCACATCATTCCATTATCACTGCAGTTCGGGAATGCGACCGTGACTTGATCGAAGCTGTCGCGGCCTCGATGTTCATAAGCTCCCATGCTGAACGCAAGAATCGTACTGACTGGGAGAAAATCGGTGCTAGGTATTTAGCCCCCGTCCCCTTGGTGTGCGCACATACTAACTATATTTGAATAGCCTCCTTTTTGGTGAAGACATCAGCATCGCATTTGGCATCACAGTGAAGACATATCTCGACGAGCAACACCAAGGCCATTCTTCGGCGGAATTGAAAGCCCGTGAAAAGTCTCGATATGAGAAATGGCCGATTGCTCACGCTGAGGACATCCTTGGAGATCTCGAGCTGGCATTCAAATTCTTCGACGCACTTCACGCGGGCATTAAAGCCTTGGGGAGCAAAGTGGAGGATCAGGATGTCTGGGAGAGTGCGGCGAAGTACTTGGCAGAGCGGCGTTAAGCCTCGTTGCCAAGCTTACCTCCTCCTGCCTAGTGGTTTATGATACAGCGAGCAGCGAGCATTGTGCGAATCCTTGCATTCTGGCGTTTGTAGGTGGCAGGCGTTGACATCATCCGCCCACAAGGAGATATCAATGGACATGGGGGAAACAGGATCTTTGTAACCATAGTGAATATACAAAAGTCTCACCCACCCATCATTAGTCCTGTGGAGAGCTATCGGCTTGTAATTGAGTTGCCTTTCAAGGGAGATACTACCTGTAGGTATTGCTCTCTATCCAGCCGCCCATAGACCATGTATACGTGGCAACACCTGTTTCCTCTCTTTTTGCATTTAAACTTCTTATTTATTGTTATTGTCAGGCCAGATAAAGTCGCCAGATAGAATCGCCGAGGCTTGCGGCTCAGCGCTTAATCGCACAGGGGGAAGCTGTACGCACTGAACTGTACTAAACCGTACTAGTGCGAATACAAAGTATGGTAGCGGCTACTGCCGGGCCCGAGCTTTACCTGGATGGAACAACGGTACTGCACCATCTGCACCATCTGCGCCTGCGCCATACTAGTAAGCTAGTAAGCAACTCGTACCTTGGCCCATACACGCCCCATACAAAACGGACCTGCCACCAGAATCGCCAGGTTGCGAATCTGTCATCACCAGAGCTTTCTACAATACTCTTTCACCAAACAATCACATTTCATCTGTAAGTCTTTTTTTTTAATAACCATCAACTGATTGCTATTTCGTCGGTATTCTGTGACTAATTCGCGCTTCAGTGTACGAACCACAAGGAACTCTTCAAGATGATCTTTACCAAGAGCTTTGTGCTCGCCAGTCTGGCAGCTGTTGCAGTGGCGAAATCTGCTGTTATCGACCTCATCCCAGATAACTTCGACAAAATCGTACTATCAGGAAAGCCAGCTCTCGTTGAGTTCTTTGCTCCGTGGTGCGGCCACTGCAAGACTCTCGCCCCTGTTTACGAGGAGCTCGCGCAAGCTTTCGAATTCGCCTCCGACAAGGTTTCAGTCGCAAAGGTCGACGCTGATGCCGAGAAGTCCCTTGGAAAGCGCTTCGGCATCCAAGGATTCCCCACTATCAAGTACTTTGACGGAAAGAGCAAGGACCCACAAGACTACAGCGGCGGAAGGGATCTGGAGAGCCTCACCAAGTTCATTACGGATAAGACGGGCATTAAGCCACGAAAGGCCAAGGCACCAGCAAGTGATGTCGTGTTTTTGACCGACGCAAACTTCAAGGAGGCCATTGGTGGCGATAAGGATGTTCTCATTGCTTTCACTGCACCATGGTGCGGACGTAAGTTGACCCCTGACAATCATACAGTTTGTTGGTCGGAGTACTAATTATTGTTATAGACTGCAAGACCCTTGCACCTATCTGGGAAGAGGTTGCCACCGACTTTGCAGCTGAGAGCAACGTGGTTGTCGCCAAGGTTGACGCTGACGCTGAGAACTCCAAGTTGACTGCCGCGCTCGAAGGTGTCAGCTCTTACCCCACCATCAAGTTCTACCCCCGTGGGTCCACTGAGGGTGTCGCATACTCTGGCGGGCGCTCCGAGAAGGACCTCCTTGACTTCCTCAACGAGAAGGCCGGCACACACCGCACTCCCGGTGGTGGTCTCGATGCCCAAGCAGGCATTATTGACGCCTTTGACAAGGTCATCAAGAAGCTGGGTGGTACTACCAACGTCGCCGAGATTACTGCAGAGGCAACCAAGATTGCCCAGGAGCTCCAGGATACCGCGGAGAAGAAGTATGCCGAGTACTACGTCAAGGTGTTCGCGAAGTTATCGGAAAGCAAGGAGTACGCCGCCAAGGAGCTCGCCAGACTTCAAGGGCTGCTGAGTAAGGGTAACTTGGCCAAGGTCAAGGAGGACGAGATGACTGCCAAGAGCAACATCCTTAAGACTTTTGAGGAGAAGGAGCAGGAGAAGAAGGCCCACGAGGAATTGTAAGCGGGATAAGGAAAGGTAGTGCTAAAATATAGCTCAGTCGCAATTTGCGATCATATAGACATCAATGAAATCGTTTTGCTTGAGAGGTTCATAATTATACCTGCAAATGAGACATCTAAATCAGTGCACTCTGCGATTATTATATCACAAGCCTTTCTAGGATCGCAGTGAGGAGCTCACTGGATAGAAGCCGAACAGAAGCTCAACAGAGGTGAAGAATTCATAGGTGCAATTATCAGTCCTATACTCAAGAAACTCCTCAGACCTTTAGGTCGCTGATGGTGAGTCCCTTTCGCCAGTAGCCTGTTCAAACCGAGTGCTTGATAGACTAGTCTCCAAATAACCTCCCAAGGTATCAATAGCATGCGGAAGGTCCAACTGATTGACTGGCTCCACCATAGACTCCTTTCCAGGACTGTAATATCGGCTGTGCCTTCTGAACGCCGAACTCCATTGCTTCCCGCATCACTCAAATTACATTATCATGATAGTTTTTATCAGCTCACTTCTTTGGTGTGCGGTTGGCATCGTCCTGAGAGTCACGGGCGAGGATTGAAGACTCGAGATGGTCGAGCCGCCTGGCCATTTCATCCACTGTAGAGGTCGCTGTCAGTGTGGGCTCGAGCTGTGGGTGGGGTGTAGGAAGCTATGTCTGAGGCAACGCACTCTTGGAGAATAATTCAGTCGAGGTGGCAGTAAATCGGGTAGAAATATCGTCAAGAAGATCATCAACCATTTTGACAAGGTCGAGAGCGTCTTGGTTGGCTGAGGGTTGCTGCGCATATATGTTAGTTGAAGTAAACATGAGTATCATGAATCGACATCCGAGACACGGGAAATATATCCTCCACATACAATAGAAAGGGGCCGGCTGGTCAAACCCTCACTGGCATTGCTCTGTGTATTTGTAGACATGATTATCTGCACACAAGCCGTTGTAGCCCCAGAATATGTCGTAACAGCAGCGAGTCTCAAGTACCTGAATGGCACTTTGGGGTCTGTGAATGTACGAAGTCGGTCTTGGGGCCGAGATTGCGGAGTTTAGTTGTTCCGTCACTAGCGCACAAGACACCTTGGTGGAGTATTATAAGGGAAGTGGCCGCGCCTCAGTAACCAATCCCCACCTTACTCGTACCCAGGCAGCGCTTGGCGTATAAGACACCTTTGGGGTTCCTACTACTCTCCTTTAGGCTTGGGAACTGGAAGCCACATCCAAGTCTTTCAGTGACTGACATGCACAGAGTGAGCTTCCTCACCGCGTAGTCAATAATGGTCTTTGGGTAACTGCTTCATCCTCTTGGCTGCTATCACGCGTCGCCACCATGAACAACGAGAACCGGATTCGCCCTGGGGCGCCTGTCACAGGGCAGCCGCCGCATCCGGGCTTCGTGATCATGATGATCATGATGATGTATTTCTACTCCTCGCCAGCCGGTGGACCTCCTCCGGGTATGATTTCTCCAAGGGAGCTCTTCAACACCAAGATGGAACGGGAGTCTCACTCGCTCAATGTGTTGAATCAGACGCGCTGGGGAGATTTCTTGCCAAGGGAGACTGGCGAAGATCAAGAGCTGGGTGCCGATGTTCGCTATGTCAATATCACAGGCTTCAGAGAAGAAGATGGATATAGCTGGAGTCGGCTACGAAAGGTGAAAGAGCGCTTTGAGACCTTCCAGCAGGCAGCGAAGCATGGCCTTGACAAGGATTGGGCATTGTATGAGAATGTAACAGGTATCGTTAAGGGGCCTTGGGTGAGGAGCCAAGGAGCAGGCTTCGAAAACCAGGGAGTTGGTGGCTGGGGTCTGAATCTGTCTGCTATTGCGCCAGGCACGAACTGGGCTTGGAATCAATGGAATCGGAACATCACCGGCGCGGAAGGCAAGGCTATGATGCGCATTGAGGATTATAGCAGAGTCCCGGCTTTTGGGGAGCCTGAGGAGGAGGAAACTAGGCCAATTGTGCCGGGGGCACCCAGGGAGGTTACAGCGACACTGACTGTACAAGATGAGAGCAGCACAGGCGACGGGTGGGATATGCGACTCCATGGCATCCAATGGCCTCAAACTGGTGCTCTAGTGTTGACAACTACGAGCAATAAGTTTGCTGGCATATATGGCTTGCCACATTTAACGTCAAACAAGAATGAATTTAACGACACCCAGCATGCCTTGAACAAAACGTTGGGCGACATCCTACACAGCAAACAGAAGTCTGCTTGGATCGATTTGAGAGACCCGTGGTCCGAAGACAGCATGCTGCCACTGCCTCATTGCGAATACGTTGCATATGTACAGGTTTATCCGATGAAGAAGGAGCAGATCAGCCACAGCTCCAAATTGGACGAGCCATCTATGCAAACCGCCGTTCAAAGGATTGAACAAGAACTTCGCTTTCCAACAGGTGCACCACTCTCGAAGGCACCTCCGCTCCAAATGTCCTTCATTGTCTTCTCTCCGGATTGTGACTTTGTGCTAGAATCAAAAGGTCCCCCTTCTTATGCACCAGCGCAAGGTCTTCATCTACAGGGCTACAAACTAGAAGCCTTTATCTCACGTGTCAAAAATTGGCTCCTCATATGGGGTACGTGCCTTTTTGGCCAAGTTCTCTTACTTCTTTCTCAAATGAAGGACGCCTCGACGCCATCAACAGTTGGCAGGATCAGCTTTTACACCATCTCATTCATGCTCGCCGTGGACTTTACCCTATTTCTCAGCTTGATGATGGTTGCCAACGCCGCGCCTGCCGTTTTCCCCACCATGACGCTCGCCGGCTTTTCATGTGCCATGGCCGTCGGTTTGGGCGCCAGATTCTTGGCGGATATCAACAAAGTCCAAGCCCCGGAGCGTCGGGAACGAGAACGTGAACGCGATCGCGCACAGGCTGCTCAGGCTGCCCAGGCAACGGTGCCTTCTACAACACCGACGGCCAACCCAGCTCCAATCGCCACCGGTATTCCTATTATTACACCGGGAGGCGCAGAAGTCCTACCCCTTGCCGCACCTACCAATGCACCGGTTGCTCCGGCAGCGATCAACAACGCCCCTATTATAGTCCCATCAGACCAGGATGTCGATGCTGAGATAGCAGATAACTTGGCAAATGGTGCTGCGGCGATACCAGCCCCCGCAACTGCTCAGAGAGTTACTATCCCACCACTTACACGACGTCAAGAAATGGCGGCATCACTTGGTCCCGCACTTTTAGGCCTTATGTTCTTCTTTCTCCTCTCAGTTAGCTCTATATCATGGCCACCCGCTGCGCGCACATTTTACGTTAATATGCTATCGTCCATATACCTATCCTTCTGGGTACCTCAGATATACCGGAATATCATGCGCAACTGCCGCAAAGCCTTGCTGAGGAAATTTGTTATTGGACAGAGCCTCCTGAGGGCCGCGCCTATCGCCTACTTTTACCTAAGGAAGGACAACATCTTCTTTGCCGAGACCAGCGGTACGACCATGGCCATGTTGGGAGGGTGGCTGTGGCTACAGGTGTGGATCCTCTTTGCGCAAGAGGTTCTCGGTCCACGCTTTGGATTGCCCAAATCGTGGCTACCGGAGGCTTGGGATTACCATCCTATTCTCCGCGATGATGATGTTGAGGGTGGTGAAATGCCCATTGGACTTGCGCAGGCCGCTCCAGATGGAAGACGCTCGACTGAGGAGCCGAGGAAGAAACGTGATGGCCATAGTAGGACTATGGATTGTGCGATTTGCATGAATGCGCTTGAGGTACCGATTGCCCCTGCGCGAGATGAGGGCGAGAAGGAGTCAGCTTCAACTGGCGGTGTTCAGGGCATGCTAGCAAGGAGAGTATACATGGTGACTCCTTGCCGGCATGTCTTCCACAGCGTATGTCTTGAAGGGTGGATGAAGTTCAGGTTACAGTGCCCGATATGCAGGGAGACGCTGCCACCTCTGTAGCGGTGGCACAAAGTGTACAAATACAATTGTAAAATTAGCTGTAGATCTCGGAATCAGAGTGGATAAATACTCCAAGCGAAAAGTGCAGTACAGTACGTTCTCAATGCTTTCTTCTACTTTCTCTCTATGGACATTCCAACTTCCAATTCAAGTACTACATCACGTGGCTACATAGGGAGACCCTGACAGGGGACCGATCACCATTGTTGGCGCCTGTACACGCAGATGGTGGATCCTAAGCGCTCAGGTGGGGAAGCGGGGGTGAGTGCGTGCGTCCGTGTGCGTGCTTCCGTCGAGTAACTGCACAGAGTCGCGCGTGAGCCGGCGGTTAGAAGGGAAGTTTGTTATGCGCGAGTTCTATTAATGGCAAACTATTTCGAGATTCTCATTTTACTTTAACTTTTACTATTACGGCTTCCAATATATCCACTTTACGACCATATTGTACGAGAACGGTTGGTTTTGCATCATAAATCATTCAAAATACGTTATGTACATACCAGTACGCATTTGGTGTGTCTCCCGTCCCCTACCTAGGCACTAGGTAGTGATTAGAGAGCTCGCGTACAAGTAGTGGAAGTATATCGAGGAAGTAGAGGGTACATGGATTACAGTTCACATGCGACCCTTCCCGCCACTAATTCCTAGTATTTAGCGTACAAGTTAGTGCTGTTGTATGCGGGCCAAATGCAGGTTGCGGTGTATCCTGTACCTGTGTCCTCTGTTTGTCGACTTCAGTTGTAGTACATGATGACCAAGTATATCTGCACTCAGTATTACAACATTTGCTTCATGTGTGTCGAGTGTGTCGAGTGTGTCTCTCATACTGCCACTAGTACTCTATTACTACTACTATTAAAGTACTAGACTACTAGAATAACTGTACTAAGAGAATGCCCAGCGCAACCATCTCATCTCTCCGCCACTCACCACTCACTATCACCGCCGCCACCGGCACCCAACTCACCAACACCCACGCCCAATGTAATGTACTGCACAGTAATGTACTTCACACGCTGTACTGGGCTTACTGTTACTTTGATTGCAAAGCACTCTCTTTGTTGGCTTGTAACAATCGAAGCCAACAAGGGAGTGCTTGTACTGCTATCGCTCTGTTGCATTGCTGCTATGCTGTTTGATAAGGCTGTGATATCGCTGTGTGATATTCCTAGGAGTGTACTGGAATAGGCAATTCTACTTGTCTCTATGCATTAATTATCTCCTCTCATAGTCTCATCTGGTCTCCTTGGAATCTATTCAGTGTACTCTATCTACTGTGCAGTTACTGCATATCATCATTGTCTTCAATCTCCTGTGTCCAATCTCCAATCTCCTCCTCCCACCATCTCCCTCCCTCCCTCCCGCCGCTGTACCCCCTATTCACCACTACTCCCTTCTCCCCAAAGCACTGTATCTTCAATAAGAACCATAAACAATAATTAAATTATCCTTCTCTTTCTCTTTTATCAACTCCACTCGACTCAATTCATCAACAATAAAAACAGTAGTCGTCCAGAAAAGCACGGCCATTTCCGCCCCGTACTGCCGCTTTCATCCACCACTCTTCGCCGCCTTCTCCTTGGTACTTTTGCCACTACCACCACCACCCCCAACCCAACAAAAACCTCTCCAAAAAATGTCAATATCTTTTTGCTTACCGCTTCTTCAATAATTATTATTATTATTCCTGTTATTAAACTCAATTCATCTTTAATTATTCCGTTATTAATCGTCGTCGTTACCGTTATATTTATATTACTCGATTTACTCGGTCCCGAAAGCTGAGAAAAGAGAGAAAGAGAGAGAGACAGACACGGGCCGCCTTTGCTGCTAGAGCCGTTTCAGGAATTCCCATCTGGTTCGCCAGCCACTTCGCCTCCAGTCTTCGACGTCGACGTCGTTGTCTGACTCCTGATCCTCCACTTCATCAAAAATTAGTATTCAGTATATTCGGTTTCTCTCCGTCAGCGTTGTTCTATACGTCTCTTCAGCACATCGCCTCGATTTCACATGTTCTAGCGTCTGGCAGCCCTCGACTTTCCCGGCTGTCTCTTCTCTGGAACCCCCCCCCCAAACACAAATCCAACGAGCATCACACACCTCGACATCAAACTCGGCATCAAACTTGACGTAGTCATCCCATACATACTTATCGACACCTGAGCAAGCAGATCCCGCTTGCTTATATGCCAACAACCAAAAACACCACGATCACTTCAAACGCACCGATTGAGCGAAAAGACTCCCAATTCTCAGCCGTCGCGATCTAGCGAACAGTCTGCACGATGAGGGAAGTCAACTTCAGCATCCCAAATGTCAACAAGGCCTCGGTTGGCATCACGACTGCCCTATATGATCGCCGTGCCCTCGACTGCACCTCAACCTTACCTCTCATCAATTCCCTGAACCACCTCGCATACCTTACGACTTCATCAGCACGCATCAGAGACATCCTTACCGTCGATGGCGGCGTCGAGAGACTGGTCTGCCTGCTTAAGGCAGGCCGAAGCAAGGACATGATGGATATGTGGAAATGGAATCTCGCATTCCAGTGTGTTGTCAATATCGGTGTCCGAGGCTCTGAACCAGTCCGGACTAGGGTGGTGGAGGCAGACATGGTCCCAGTTATCGCTACAATTCTCGACAACTACATAAAAGTCGTAGATAGGTGCCGAGAGAAGGCGGAGGAAGCTAAGCAGAAGTCTATCCAAGAACAAGGATCGAGTGGAAGGCATGGCAGCCGATCGTCGCAGAAAGGAGCGTCGTTTGGAAATCGATCTGGCCGCGTGGACGCAGAGAATCGCACATTTAGACGCCAAGCTCCTCCTCCATCCATTGAAATTCCAGCATCATCCGCCAATGCCCCGGCGTCGGCAGATTTTGCTGCCACGGATGCAACACCAACAAACGCTGCTTTCTCCCTCACATCTCCTCCCGAGCGGACAACGTTCGCTGGCAGCCACCATCACCACCATCGCCATCATCACAGAAACCAAGACCCCCGACATACCCCCCACTTTGTTCCACCATCCCGCCATCAAATCCAGCCTCTTGCAACCGCTATCCCGTCGATGGATGCAACCGACGGGTTCAACATCAGACCTGTTCGCGATGTCGAAAGGCTTCCTTCTATGGTTCCATACCATCACAGTGGGTTGACTTCGCAGCCCGATTCGCCGACTACACCACTTCCTCCCACACAACTACGATCACCTACAGCACGTCCCGCACCCGCGTCCAATCCAACCGCACGGGCTCGAAGGCGGCCATCTATCCGACATCAAACTTCGATGGGTGGTGAACAGGAAGATCCCAATGGTGATAGCATGGTCTCTGATGAGTCTGGGGAGCCGGATATCGCTAGCGCAAGCACAGATATCCAGACGTCGGTCGGAATTCAGGACATTAGCATGGATGATGAAGGCGATAGTATGATCACAGCCGTGGAGACTCCTCTAGGCCTAACCACACCCACTGTATCGGAAGCCCAGGATGCAGGCACATTCAACATCACACATCGATCAGCAATTGACGGAAGTCTGATTGCCGATGCTACGACCCCAACAGGACCACCAATGGGACTCTCCCCAGCCCAGACTAATATGGCCAACAATTCTCCCGCCATCATGATTACGACCATCCCAAGATACTTGCTGGATCGCCCCACTCCAGCAAACGCACAAGTCCTCGCGGCTATGCCTCGCGACGAAGACGTTCTTATGTCTTTGCAGCTCCTCGCATACGTTTCTAAGTACTGCAACCTCCGAAGGTATTTCCAACAGTCGCATCTCGTTCCAAAGCTCAAGATCGGCAAGGAGCTTCATCTTCTGGATCAAGATGACAGCTCCTGCCATGCACAAACTGAGGACGGTTGTGAGAGTGACGAGGAGGAGGAGTACCTCTTGCCCGATGATTTCAATATATTCCCCCTCGTCGAGAAGTTCACCGTGCGTCACCACAGCCAAGATATGCAATACTGGGCTGGCGTGGTTATGCGCAACTTATGCCGTAAGGATGACACGAGGGGAGGGATCAGACAATGTGCATACTACCAATGCGGCAAGTGGGAAGAGTTTACACGGCAGTTTGCCAAGTGTCGACGATGCCGCCGTACAAAGTACTGCAGCAAGGAATGCCAAAAGAGCGCATGGGTTTACCATCGCCACTGGTGCGTCGAGGCGTCTCAATGATGAAGACAACAACCACACTTCGACGAAACAAGCATACTGGCCGAGCCCAGCTTTGAACAAATCTTAATTCCGAATAGCGACTCATTTGCGTTCCATTGCATGGCGTCTGCATCATGATACCTCTCAGGCTGGTAACCCCAGCCTGTAGTGCGAAATACAATCTGCAAAACCCGGCGAGTGCCTCTGGTCACTCGCCGGACGAATTTCCTTTGTCCACCTGCCTCTATGTCAACACGACACGATTACGATGCCCCTCGTCAACCCCCGTCGGGGCGCTGACTTGGCCGAGGGTGCCGAGCACCTTTGAGATTACGGTGGTGATGAAACCGGGTTTTGGGTCGTCACTGCCAGCGCCGGGTTGGGAGTGGGAAACAATTATTGGGGCTTTTTCTCTCTCGGATTTGCACCACGTAGCATGGAGGATTAAGGGTACGAACGAGGCGTTGTTCTTATTTGTTACTAGTTTAGGATGGACATAGCACTCTCCTTGAGATGGGGGCTTAGCGGATGATAAGGGTGGGGGATGCGGGTGGGGTGTGAGCACCGTTCAAAACGAATTATATGTATACTTATTGAATAATATGAAGCATCCTCTGACTTGGACCGTTGTAATGAAGTGACTGTTCTGCCGATTGCCTCTGTTTCGGGGTCGGGTTTTTGGTAGTAGCTGTAATTAAAGGTGTAGGCTGCTGTTGGAAACATCCCCATGTGCAACAGTCAGTATAAATGGCCGTGGACGGCACATGATTATACTCGCGAACTATGGTCTCGGTCACGAACCTCGTCATATGGCAAGACCTTGGTCCTCGATGGAGGAACAGGCAAACTTTCCTCCACAGGCACCTGTTTTTTTCAACTATGAGATTGTGAGACAGCAATGGGCACCGGAGCCTCCAACCTCATGTATACTGACAAATATGCACTACTCTTGTAGAATAAATAAACTCCCGTAAGATAATACATCTGCTCCGTCGATATGCGTGCATTCGACGTACTATGAAGTGTTGTTGCTATGTAATGAATATACTAACGACTCGGGGATATTTAATAGCTGCGAATATTAATACAATTTATTGCCTTTATAAGGGTCTAATTACAAAAATTACCCCACCAGCAACCAAAGACATAGGCCCGGTGACCTTACATTATTCCGCATATATGATATCCTAGAACCCAATACACCACTATATACGATTACAAAACGAGCGTATTCCAACATTCGTCCTGTGAGAATTTATAAGTTTTGAGAATCCGAGCCATATCACGTGCACCACATCCCAAAGTGAAGGCGGTCAAGTGAACTAGTCCTAATCCGAATACTAGCCTCCAAAAAAGTTGCTATCGCCAAAAAGTTACAAGAGAAAGTCGGTCCCGCAGATACTGCGCCGGTATAGAAAACAGCAACAAAACTGAGCAACCAACAGTCAATCAAAATGGTCAACAAAGGCAACCTGAAGATGGCGCTGGTCGCGGAGAAGCAGACCGACTTTAAGCAGGAGCATCAGAAGAAGATGCTTAAGAAGGCGCGGAAGGAGAAGAAGGCCAAGCAGCCTGTTGCAGCTGTGGTAGAGGAGGAGGAAGCCGAAGATGATGACGAGGAGGAGGATGAGGAGGGTATCCGTGAGCTCATGGAGCTTGATGAGAAGGAGAATGGCGATGAGTACCGCCGCACAGAGGTAAATAGCGTCAATGCAATCGCAAAGATAGATTCTAACCACTCCCAGGTTGATCTTGCAGGTATCGACGATAGCGATACTGCTAGCTCCAGCGGCGTCGAAGATAACAATGGTCTCTCCGACGACGACATGTCCGACGACGACATGTCCGACGAAGAAGACATTCCCCTCTCCGACCTCGAGGACCTCGACGACGAGGACAAGGAGGATATGATCCCCCACCAGCGCCTGACGATTAACAACACCACCGCCCTGACCACCGCGCTCCGCCGCATCGCCCTCCCCCTCAAGACCCTCCAGTTCACCGACCACCAATCTCTGACCACCGCCGAGCCCGTGGCCATCCCTGACGTCTCCGATGATCTGCAGCGCGAGCTTGCGTTCTACCAACAATCGCTTACTGCCGTTCAGGAGGCCAGGAAGCTGTTGAAGGCTGAGGGTGCGCCGTTCAGCAGACCGACGGATTTCTTTGCTGAGATGGTCAAGGCGGATGAGCATATGGCGAAGATCAAGGCGAAGTTGGTGGAGGCTGCTGCGGGCAAGAAGGCGTCTGCTGAGGCGAGGAAACAGCGCGACTTGAAGAAGTTCGGTAAACAGGTGCAGAATGCGAAGTTGCAGGAGAGACAGAAGGAGAAGACCAAGACGATGGAGAAGATTAAGGACTTGAAGAGAAGTATGCTTTACCCCCCACCCACATGAAATTTAGACGGCGAATAGGTTACTAACTACCAACCAGAGCGTCAAGATGGTGACGGCCCAACCAGCACCAACGAGGCCGACATGTTCGACGTCGCTCTCGACGAAGCCTCCACCAAGCCCGAAGGCCGCGACCGCAGCGAGAAGCGCAACAAGCGCAACAAGAAGGACGAGAAGTACGGATTTGGCGGCAAGAAGAGGCACGCCAAGAGCAACGATGCCCATACCACGGGTGATCTTACCGGTTTCAGCAGCAGGAAGATGAAGGGACAGAGCAAACCTGGGGCCGCGAAGGCGAGGCCTGGGAAGGCGAGGAGAGCGGGGAAGAAGTAAATGTGTAGGATTTGCTCGTTAATGGCGAGTGCATTGGACATGGCGTTAGGTGGTTTGAGGGCAATTGCGAAAGAAAATGTAGTTAAATGGAATAAGGAGAATCTGCTATGCACATTGAGAGTTACGTTTGTATTATGTGACCCTGAAATTCTCACATTTACGCTCTAAAGTCTAGTCCGTGTTATTGCGCTGTCTTGACATAGCCGCTGGGTGGTTTTATGATGCAGATTTACTCTGTGGCTCTCAATATGTTCTTGAAGGATGCATTATGGGTTTTGCATATACTAGGGATTTCATAGCAATACCTTCTGCAAGCAAACCCAAGCGTAGAGTAAACTATACAACGACTAAAACGGAAACAACACTGTTCGAGTTCCTGCAAATAAATCCAAGAGTGGATTTCAACGTATAACGACCAAAATGGAAACAACGTTAACCAAGTTCCTGCAAACAAATCCATGAGTAGATTAAACATATAACAACCGAAACGGAAACAACGCGGTCGAGTTCCTGCCTTTTAGAGAAAACAAACTTGCCAACCGCAACAAAGCTCCTGCCATTTGGGATGCTGTCTTCAGTTAGCGACGAACCAACAACCCATGCCGCTTGGACTGTACCATCGCCAGTTCATATGCCAGCGTTCCATAGATCGGTACCATCTAATAGACCGCTCTATACCTCGTCATCGCTATCCCTCCCGTACAGGCCTGTCTTTTTAAAAGACAGCCCACGGCGCCAAGCCTCCCCTTTTTCCCAGCCACCCGTATACATATCCTCCACCAAGCCGTCTCTGATTTGGTCGACGTATCGTATCAGAGGATTTACTTTTGCGAAGTGTGCCTCGATAATCTCGGAATTGAGGCAGTAGTTGTATGCGCTACGATGGCTGATCACTGCACACATGCTTAGGCATGGGAGGTTCATTCGCCCTATTCCCATGAATGATTGGTCTGGACTGGTCCTAGCGATCGAGTCGAGATTGTTGAGCTCGTCGGACAGAGTGTGAATGTTGATCGGGTCGTAATCCTTAGAGAGGGCCCATTCACCTGCGGGCGCTGCCAGCTTATGCTCTAGCAGTTTCTGGAGGTCCGGATTGCACAAGGTCCCGTCTTCGTTGTAGACCCACTCTTCTTGGTCATCGTTGAGGTAGAATCGACCTTGTCTGTGGGCATAACCGGCTCCCATGCCGATGAAAATAGTCGCCGAACGTCCCAAGTCGCGCACCAGCGAGCAAATTTCGGTGAGTTGTTTAACGACCTTAAAGCTGAGTCTGTTCCGGTCGGTAACCAAATATGAGAACTGCACCTTCCGGACCATCAATGGGGATTCCTCTTTATCCCACGTCCTAGCGATCTGTGCAGCGGCAAGGTGTATATCTGGGAGCGAATAGGCGGAGCGGATTGGTATCTCGATTGTGTCCTTTGGTGAGAACCATAGCGTTTTTATTTTGAAGTCGCGGGGATGGCCCATGATGCTGATTTGGAATGTGGGCCAGTATGTTCTGTTTGCGTTATGGAAAAAACTTAACCCAGTAACAGGGAAGATTCTCTGCTTCCCTATATACCTTGATTCCTGACAGACCTGGAAGAGTACGGGTGTTCGGCCCCAAAAAAAGTTGTCGGGCAGCGCCAGAACATCCTCTTGCGGATGGAAAAGCGAGCAATATCCTATAAAAGGACCCAACAATACCCGGGGTCCCAAAGTATGGTCGAACACTGCCCGACCCGGCGGTGGCATACAATGACACCAGATTTTCAATCGAAGCTCCGGGGGAAGCTTATTAAATATTGTGAATCGCTTGAGATTTTTGGACCGATCAAGCCTGTCTTCCATCCATGAGCTGCCATTCGGCTTCTCTATCGGGGCGACGCATATATCTGCTGATATGATAGGCATGTCCACTGGGGTTATATCCAGAAGAGGCCAAAATTAAATCCGATAAATGGCTGATGAGAGTAGTTATGATTCGAAGAAAGGGGCTCGGGTTTTGCGTTGCGCCTGTGCTAAAATGATAACTATCGTATTGAAGGATAGTGGGCCTCGGAGTTTTGGAACAGCAATAGTATGCACTTGGTATATGAGAAAAAAGTATCGAGCAAGAAATGAAGCCCTGGAATGTAGAGAGCCACTATATGTAGGGGCGTAGGTGGTCTAGTTGGAAATAAGTAATAAGTGAATAATGGCACCACAGGCTGGGAATGGCACCACAAGTGAACCCTGCGCACCGCAAGTAAAAGTATGCCCCTGGGAGTCATCTTGAGCTCGTGAAGTCAATGTGTCATTATTAGCAGCAGTCCGCGTTTTTCAGAGCGAAGGTTTGGAGTAGGCGGTGCCTTGAAGCGCGCACTAGGACCTGCCGCCAGTTGGATTAATGTTCGCCGGGCCGAACACGAAAGCTCGTCACTTGAGAGGCCACGAGATATCCATCAAAGCGCACTTGGAAAACGCACGAATCAAAAAAAAACGTCTAGAGGGTATATTAAGTAAGTTGGACGTATGAACATGGTATATAATCAGTCACCACTGATCTTTGCGTGCCTGAAGTACTTCATGCCAACCCAGGCGACCACAACCCAAACCCATGCCATCACTGCCGTCAATATGATCAGCGCTGGGTAATATCCGACTATAGGTAGCGTCGGATCATCTTCAAGTTCCGGAGGCGCATATGGCGTCTCTCCAACGTCCCAAGCCCAACTCCACACTCCGAGGCAGGACCCCATGCCTATCACGAAAACAACCCACGTGACTATCAGGACAACCCAACCCCACCATTCTGTCTCTGCGTAATCCCAGTCATCTTCAGATGAAGTGAGGGCTGCTGCTGTGGATCCTCCATGAGGGAGAGGAGAATTTGGCTTCTTCGTTGACCGCCGTCGAAATAGTGCCCCTGGGCCTTCCGCTGGGAAGTAGCCTTCAGATCCGGATGACAGAGGGATGTTATTCATAGGCGGCGAGAGAAGATGCTTCGGAAACGACAGTACATCGTCGTCGTCGGTAGTAGATGTATATGAGAGAGTTGGGCTGGTTTTCAAGTTTGGCGCCGTAGGGTCAATTGGTACTGGGGCCAGGATAGGCATTGGAGAGTATTGACTTTGCAGCCCATTATTTGTGTTGTGGTCAATCGAGGAGTAGCCTGATGTGTCCAGAGCCCCCAAATTAAACCCTCTGTTTTGCTTCAAATCTTCAGGCGAGATTGGACTGGACGCATTGTCATCGTCGATGTCTGCCGAAGCTCTTGTGATTAACGGAGGTATTTCGAGCTCTTTCTTTTCCCGCTGTGCGCCTCTTCCAAGAAGCGCCGCTTTCCTTAAAGAACCCTTCCTTCGTCTTGTCTTCAGCTGCTGGACGGCGACGGCCATGGCTCGTCCAGGCTTTTTAGGGGAGGTCGGCTGGCCGTTCGCGACAGGCTCGGGGCTCGGTGGGCCATTGTCGGCTTGGATTTGGTTGTCTTCGGCGCTTGCTCTTAAGAATGAGAGTTTCGAGAGCCCACCAGAAGGACTCCTTTTGTGTCCACTCGGCGCGACATCATCGCTTGATGCCCCCTTTGCTGCGTCTGTTTGGCGCTCCTCGCTCACATCGCTTGCCCTTGTACCATCATCCATGCTCTGCAGGATTGTTGTCGAAGTCATTCATCCTCTGAAATCATTGTGCGATCGCGGCCGGTTTGCAATAACTGCTAGCTCGTTGCAATTGTCGCGATGGGCCGTTATTAAAGTTGTTGGACCCAGATCGTGGTTAGTTATCTATCCGTGCACGGAGAGGACAGTAAGGTGTTCTAGGGCGGATCGGGCGGCCGCTTCTCGGCAGTTCGATAACCCCACGGTGGTTGCGACCTTGCGCATGCAACCAACCTGGCGACTTTGTTTATTACATTGACCTTCCACAAGCCACAAAAGATATCGCATTTACCTACGGAATGCTGCAGATATTTCGAACCGCAAACACCGTACCTTGCTGCCACGCATAAGACGAGCAGCAATGGCTTCAAATCTCCCAATCCCCCAACCGCCACGGACCCCAACGCCCCCGACTCCTAACCCTGAGGAGGACAGGTCTGGCCTTGGTATCTATGGCGGCCCCCGACCTGTCAGTTCGACGATATCTTTCGATCCGAATTCTCTTTCGCCCATGACGGATACATTCCCTCATCGGTTTGGATCAATGGCTACACCCATACCATCTTCTGGAAGTATCGGTAGCCCAGCGACGAGCAACGATGCCCAAGACAGTGATAGTGGTGGCGCGCCGGCCAAAAACCCCTTCAATTTTCAAACACAAACATATACAATGGCACCGGTTGCTAAATCCGTGAGTTAGCTTTGGTTGAGAGACCGGTTTGAATGGGCTGACACAAGCTAACACGAATAGAATATTGGACAACGGCGCGGCCACAGATACAAGCATAGTAGCGTTTCGACACAGCATCAAGTATTTTTAGAGCCAGCACCGAGAGCCCCATTGGCGCTGCCTGCATCTCTACCTATACCCACATTCAAGGAAGCATGGCAGAGCATGTCCCGCGAGCAAACAACTCGACTCGTGTGGTGCCTTTGCCACGCACTGGTTGCAACATACGTAATCTACAGTGCTGCTGGATCCCTGGCCTTAACGGCACTCTCCCATCTCATCTTTTTCGATGCTATAAGTGCGACCATCTGCGTTGGGGTAGATGTGTTTTGCAACTTTGAAGCCTGGAAACGAAGCTCCATACGCCACCCGTTTGGCTTAGAACGCGCCGAAGTTCTAGCCGGCTTTGCTATGTCCGTCTTCTTGCTCTTTATGGGCTTCGACCTAATCTCTCACAACCTCAAGCACCTCCTTGAATCGCTTGGCACGCACACCCCTCACCACCCACACACCCACGAACGTGTCTCCCCAGGGTCAGTTGACTCGGCCGCCCTTGCTGCAATCGTCGCAACTCTCGTATCGGCGATCGGGCTGAAGAACCACGCGCGCATCTCACATGCAATGCGGTTTGCTTACATTTCGTCGCTGCCTTCGGTGCTCTCCAACCCGTCCCACTTTCTGACCCTGTCGTTTTCTACTGTCATGCTCGTACTGCCTCTCCTGTCTGTGACGCTGTACCTGTGGCTAGATCGACTTCTGTGCGGCCTTATCGCATTCTCGATGTTCTTTCTTGGCATTCGACTTGCCATAGCCCAGGGTCTCATGCTCCTGATGTCATACTCAGGAAAGGGGGTGGATGAATGTTTGCACGAAATCAGCACGGAGCCGGAAGTGTGTGCCATCGAGGAGGCGAAGTTCTGGCAGGTTCATTATGGGCTTTGCATGGCGAATCTCAAGATAAGAATTAGGGGAAGCAGAGCAACGGTTGATGAAGGCCGGATGAGCAAGATCAGAGACCGGATTTCAATATTGGTTAAGAACCGGCTTGGGGGAGGTTACGGAAAGGGCGGAGTTAAATGGGAGGTCACGACACAGTTGACGCTAGATGGGAATCTGTAATATTAAACGAGTATATTCTATAATTTTGTAGAAGGACTAGAGTGTATCAGACGCTCATTGGAGAGGATACGTTTGAAATGATTTGAAATGATAAAACAGAGGGTATGAACATAACACCGTGTTTTCCTTTCAAGTATCCATATCCTGTGCCTTGAGCTACATGGCGAACTGCCAGATTAACTGTTACCCCCTTATCCGCAGTGACAATACACGCAACCGAAGACGTCTATCCGTCACGAAAGCCTCGCCACAAAAACTCCAAAGCCCCATGCCTGTCGACTTTCCCTTGCGAAACCTTGACAACGCGCTAAACATAATCAAACAAAAGACGCTTCAGAAAAATAACCTCATGACAGCTCCGGGAAGTACTGTGTGATCTTGGCAGCACTGCCATAGTTTGTTCTATCCGGAGTAGGGCTTGTGTTTCCACTCGCCGCACGCCCTGACCTCTGTGACCCCAGAGACTGGTAGTCTTGGTCTAAATCCCTGGGAACCTGGGCGTCGACCTCGATCAAGCTGACCCGCTTCTTCTTGATGTTCCCCTGCTCTTGCGGCCTTGATGGGTCTCTGCCGGATAAGACTGGCCGATACCCACTGTCACTTGCACTCTCAGGTGAGAGAGATCGCACGGATAGTCCTGACATGCACTCGTTGAGGCGCGAAACAGGAAGAGAAACATGCTTGTTGTAGGACTCTGAAGGCAAAGTTGCTTTCGAGGTTGATACGGATGACGGTGTCGGTGTATCGGCTTCCGCGCACGGCTTACTTGTTGGGTTTGTAGTGAGGCCCTTTTCAGCGACAAACTGTGCGGAACGCTTATGCGCAGGGTTTTGACTGTAGTTCTCATCGATAATCGGGTGGACCATGACAGTTTGGTTATGGATTGTGAGAGTTGAATTGGTAGGGACAGTTACCCAATTGTCTAGATCCTTGTTAGATACTGCTCCAATCATGATATGTGCATACTGGAAAGGAAAACAAACCTCTTTCGAAAGTCAGTGGCTCGCTGGCAACAAGCACAATATCGGCTCCCTTATCACGCCTGTCCATTTGGAAGTTGCCCTTCTTCTCGTCGTGCCACGTCGATCCGGATGAGTAGTATAGACTTGCAGCTTCGTCTGTCTGGCTACTCACATACCGCGTGCAAATAACACTGTGGCCATCTGTGACAGCGAAGTTTAGAAGACTGCGGGTGTCCACCTTTTCTTCTACGATCAACTTTGGTGGGACTTCTGCAATGAACTGGTTGATGTCCTTGATAACCTTCAACATTGCCTGGCGAAGGACGCCTGGTCCAAACCCGTGCTCTGGAGGATTGCTTGGGTCATGACCCATCCGCTCTAAGGTGTCAAGGTAGAGAGCAAATGCCCATTCGCTGTCGGTACCACCGCAGACACCCAGATACCATTTATCGGCCAACCGCTCCCCTAACCGACGCTTGATGTACTTCCAGGCTCCCAACCCTCCATTATGCATCCACATCAAACTTCCATGGCGGAAAGGGTGGCAGTTGTCGTCACTGAGAGAGCCTTCCGTCGTGGCGCGAACATGGGCGAATATGAGTGGCGAGGCGGTCTTTGAAGCAATGCGCTGGAGGTTAATGCAGTTCCATGCGGGTATCGTCGAGGTGAAAATGCAAGGTTCCGGGCCTAGCTTCGGGTCTGTATAGTATCCAATTCCAAAGCCATCGCCGTTGTGTGGTCGACGCATATCCTGGGTTGAGTCAGTTTGCCATCTACAGAATTCGGTGCGTTATCGGAACCGCGAGACATACCAGCCGCAGTCTGGAATCGAATGACTGTGTGAGGATCGAGTGAGATGGATCGAGGATCAATTTTGACAGTAAAATCTCATCGCTCCCTTTGTAGACCTGGTCTAGAGTTAGTGGTAGTTGGAGCTGTGCGACGGAGGCAACTCACCAAAAAGCGGCACATGGCTGGCCGCGGTGTGCTGGGTTGATCGATCGGAGGTATGAAGTTCCAAAGTCAATTGCCAGCAGACTTCGATATATGTAGGCCTTGCTGGTGTAGTATGAACTTTAATATAGCGGTGAGGGAATTCCAATCTCTCTGCTCATGGGTGGCTGTGTGAGATGATGGCGCAATCGATGCTGTGGAAGAGATAAGGGAGGAGGAAGAGGGAGGCAACGGTCGTAATATGACAGTTATAGGAGTCGACGTCGCGGATGTTTTACACAGGAAACAAACAACAGATGGGAATGGCGACGGAGCAGTTTATGACGTGATTGAGACAGTTGTTGAGAGAGAGGGTTGGGAAAGTTTGTCTTGTAGGAGAGACAAAATGTGTTATCAGTCACACAAGTTGCACGCCCGTTCGTTTCCCCGAGGCTGACCATTTCCGCCATTTCTCAGCCTGGTGGTTGTCTTCCCGTTGGTAGACCAGGGGCGATTAGCGGTATAGGCGGCTACCGTAGCAAGCTTCCGCCCCCAAGGAACGATGGTGTGTGTCATGTGATTTATCTAACGTTCGCCACCTCCGAGGCATACCAGTTCACGTGATTTTAGTGCAGTACGAGTACGAGTGAGCCATGGCCAAATTCAGCTTACGTAAGGCAATCTTGTAACTCAAGTGACGGAGGGGAGGCATCATGTTAAATCATAACTGTACATAATTTAAGATCAACCTCTCCGCCACTGAAACCCCACCGCGAAACATATCGACGTGACCAGACACAGCATTTATGGCATAGAAGACTACCACCTCCCCGAAAACTACTGGTTCCACTCTTCGCAATGAGCGGGAGGCTCCTGTCCGCCCGTCTCCTGCCTTTGGCGCGACGCGCCGCAAGCCAGAATGCGCGGCAATTCCACCACCGAGCCAGCTCCTCTGCTGGTGGCCTCCTCCGATCCGATGCTGCTGTACGTGTGGCCAGGCGCCGCATGTGGCCGTTGGGCTACAACTCGATGCACAACTCCGTCGCCGTCCGAAATGCCTCCTTCGCCCGCATTCTTCCAAAGCTTGTCCTGAAATTCGCGAGGATACCAGCCATGTTTGGAGGCGCAATGATAGCAGGCATTGCATGGATCCAATATCAAGCCGCCCAGGCCGGAAACTATGCTATGGACGTATTTCAGCAGACGGCTGATACTGTTGGCGGAATAGCGGGATCTCTTTTCGGCACGGTGGCAGGCACTGCAGAGCAGATGAAGCGCGGGCTCGAAAATACAAAGGAGGAATTACCAGAAATGCCAGAATGGTTACAGAAGGTGCTTCGGATACATGAGGAAATAGGAACAGGGTCGGGTGGATCTGGAGGGAAGGGAGGAGGCGAAGCACCACAAGAAGCCCGCGTCGGTGCAGCTGCTGCTGTTGCAGGCTCTGCTGCAGCATATGGATATGGCCAGTCAGACGAGGAAGATGATCGATCGGAGCCGGAGGCCGCAAGGGATGACCAAATGATGGTACTGACGAAGAAGATGATCGAAATCCGATCTCTCCTCCAGACCATTGGCCAATCCGAAGCTCTCATACTACCATCGATTGTCGTTATCGGTTCGCAGTCATCAGGAAAGAGTTCCGTCTTAGAAGCGATTGTGGGGCACGAGTTCTTGCCAAAGGGATCTAATATGGTTACTAGGCGTCCCATCGAGCTGACCCTTGTCAATACACCCGATTCTATGGCCGAGTATGGAGAATTTCCAGCACTTGGCCTGGGGAAAATCACAGATTTCTCGAGTATTCAGAGGACGCTTACGGAGCTCAATTTGGCCGTGCCAGACACTGAGTGTGTTTCCGACGACCCGATACAGCTGACTATATCGTCACCGCATGTCCCGGACCTGTCACTCATTGATCTACCCGGGTATATTCAAGTCGTCGGCCAAGGTCAACCTCTGGAACTGAAGCAGAAGATATCGGATCTATGTGACAAGTACATACAGGCTCCGAATATCATTCTGGCTATATCGGCTGCTGACGTGGATCTTGCAAACTCCACTGCGCTGAGAGCGAGCAGAAGAGTCGATCCTAGAGGAGAAAGGACGATTGGAGTCGTCACAAAGATGGACTTAGTTGACCCGCGACGAGGCTATGACATCCTCACCGATCAAAAGTATCCGCTTCGCCTCGGTTATGTAGGTGTCGTCTGCAAGGCGCCTCAGTCAGTTGGTCTGTTCAAAAAGGGCAGCGCCAACATCACTTCGGCCATCGTCAAAAACGAACATGCCTATTTCTCGGCCCACCCGGTCGAATTCGGACCAGAGAATGGGCTGAACACAGGGACAACAACTCTACGCAAGAAACTCATGCAGGTACTTGAGAAGACAATGGCGTCTAGCCTCCAGCATACAAGCGATGCAATCCACCAGGAGTTGGAAGAAGCTACATACGAGTTCAAGGTCCAATACAATGATCGACCATTATCTGCCGAGTCTTACCTTGCAGAGAGTCTTGATGCCTTCAAGCATTCGTTTAAAGCGTTTGCCGAGGAGTTCGGACGGCCCCAAGTCCGAGAGATACTCAAGGATGAACTTGATCAGCGGGTTCTTGATCTCCTAGCTGCACGATACTGGAACAAACCTATCGAAGGCCTCGAGGCGCCAGTTGCTGAGCCAAGCGTCCTTGTGGATCTCCCGAAAGCAGACGCCGATTCTTTATACTGGCACCGCAAACTCGATGCCTCAACGTCAGCAATTACGAAGCTAGGTATCGGACGATTAGCGACCACTGTTGTCGCCAATGCCATCCAGGCCAATGTTGATCGACTCGTCACCCAGTCTACTTTCTCACACCACCCCTTTGCACGCCAAACAATCACAGAAGCGTCATCTGGGATACTGAATGAGAGATTTTACAGCACTAGCGATCAGGTGGAAAACTGCATCAAGCCATTTAAGTTTGAGATTGATGTTGAAGATTCCGAATGGGCTCGTGGCCGAGACAATATTACGCGCGTGTTGAAGAGGGAACTGGTCGCCTGTGAATCAGCACATAAGGTCGTCGAAGATAGTGTTGGTGGACGAAAGAAACTCAAGGACGTGATGAATTTTGTCGACCGTGCACGCAAGAGCGAGATCCAGGTGGAGGGGAATGGTACCGGCGGCGCTGGAGGATTCAGTGCCGCACTGATCAAGAAGGGTAAGTCGAATTCCGTACTTATGCCGTACTTATAGCTGACTCATTATTACAGGCCAAGAAGCGGTATTCCTTCGAGATCGCGCCGATATAATTAAGATGCGCCTCATGGCCGTTAAATCCAAGCAGTGCGCATCCCTCAAGAACAAGTATTACTGCCCTGAGGTATTCCTGGATGTGGTTGCGTCGAAACTCACCCAGACCGCTGTCCTCTTCCTAAATGTGGAGCTGCTATCCGAATTCTACTACAACTTCCCCCGAGAGCTCGATACTCGTCTCGGTCGCCATTTGTCTGACGATGAGGTCCAAAGATTCGCCCGGGAGGACCCCAAGGTACGCGCGCATTTGGAAGTTATCAGACGGAAGGAGCTGTTGGAGCTGGTTCTTGAGAAGATGGAGAGCTTGAGGGCGCTGGAAGGCAGGGATAAGAGGAGAGAGGCAGCTGGGAGCAAGATCAAGGGGGCGGAGAAGGAGAGGAGCAAGGGATGGGGGCTGTTCTAAGAAGTAGAAACGATGGTGGCGGAATTATATTCCCTTTCGATGAGGAGTTTGGGTATTTTATTTGTTGTATATGATATCACTCTGTCCACTCTTGGGGAACCAATCCAGAGATTAGAAATGGGAAGGCGCTATAATAATTGAAATAGGCATGATGTTCTATAAAATGGTGATTATCTATGAGCCAAAGGCTGAAAATTGCCTAGGCTGAAATCTAAAACAAGTGCGCAGCGCTAAACTGGGATAATATGCCACAAAGATCAACAATGTTTCAGCACCCCCTGCTCAATCACTCACAACTTCTCGTAAATAGTTGTTATGAAGATGGTGGGTGTCACAACCCGCCACCTGATCAGTAGAAGTTTAGCAGTAAGTACTCTTACAATATCTCAACTCCATCTCTAACTTGCTCTCCGGCACATGACTGATGCGCCTCGAAGCGGACGTGATTATATATTGGACGGCTATTATTGGCGATTATATGTTAAATATAACAGCGCCTGTGCTGTCTGTCGGAAGCTTACGCAGCCTCCTCTCCTTCCGCATCCAGAAGCCGGCTGCTCTCGCTGTGCTCGTTCTTACCCGCTCCAGGATACAAGATGTAATGTTGGATGATGAACATCGAGTCAAATATGAGCGATGAGTTACCCAGGGAGAGCTTGACTGGGTTCCCGGTAACCCCAGACCAGTCGCGCTGTATATAAGAATCGATTCCCAGCTGTCCTAGTGAGAGAAAGCCGCCGATAAGGTCCAGAAGAATCTGGTGGATCGACCACCCGTGCGTGGATTTGTTGTTGTAGTTGGTAACTAACTGCGGTATGTATTTTACGAGGGTGACGACGAGCTTGACGTATGAGATGGCATATACCTGTGAATTTCGATGAGTATTCGCCTCTACTGTAAACTGTACTCAGCTGCTAGTAATGGGAAACTCACAACATCGATCCCTGCCCATCCTGTGACTACATCATCGCCGGGATAGCTCGCCACCACAGCTGCCACGGCCCCAACGCCAATAATACTGCCAATGAAGATACCCATTACGGTTCTGCCAACCCTTTCCCTCCGTCTGCCCCTATCCTCGAAGCCCCAGATCTGTGGGAAATACTGCGACATGGCGATGGCACTGCATATGGTCGCGTGGGCGGCGAACGCGACATCGTTGAGCTTCACCGTCGGGGTGAGCCCGTGGTTACGCGCCGCATACTGTCGTCGGATTTCAGGAGAGTAGAGGAAAGCGGCATTTGAGATGAAGTAGGCAGCGAAACCGAGGATGTTGATCGCAGGGAAGTCAATAGTAGCCCCGCTCGTGCTCCGACGATAGTAGTTGAGCACCGGCTGCGGGTAGAAGGAGAGCGACCAGGATATGAAATATCCCCAGCCAAAGATGTAGCTAAGAGCAGGGAAGAGCAATGGGGCCGTCATGGTTACATGGCGGCATGCCGATATTGCAAAATAGGTTGGAGCTGCGAGAGATTGTTTATATACCGTGTGGAGGTGTGTGAAGGTGTCAACGTGAATGCCGAGACCGGGACGGGGCTAGCCGATCATGGGATTAGCCGATCATGAGATTTAGCCTATCATGGGGCTAACCGTCATGGGGCCGCTGCAAGATCGTGACATCAACCACGCGTATCTCAGGTAATACAAGGGCTCCACGCGGTAAGGCGAAAAGAATCTAATCATATCTCATATCAGATCTTATCAGATCAAACGTCACTTCCAAAACGTCAATATATTCCCGATTCAGTCCATAGTGACGACGATAATGACGGCTACTACCGTCTTCCCTTCAGCTGCTCTGCCAGTCTCGAATTCTTCCTCCATATTGTAAGTTTTTCAAGGTTTCAATATCTGTGCTGTGCTCTCACATTACTTCTTCTCTCCTTCCCCTATGGCCAACAACAGTCTTGCCTTCCTCGCCTTCCCAGGTGAGATCCGCAATCGCATATATTCTCTCATCCTTGTTGTCCCACCGCCTTCTACAACTACAACACTGGGAGAAACACCACCAATCCACCCGGAGATTTTACGAGTGAACAAACAGATCCACCACGAGGCGTTGCCATTCCTCTACGCACACAACACCTTCATCGCACATCCCATTCGCCTCTACAACTTCCCCCAGCTCCGCCGATGGATCGAACCCGTTCAGGCGCCCCACCTCATTTCACGTATCCGGCGTTACCACGTTTTCGTAAGGCTAGAGTGTGACGCGGGTTTTTCTGCTGAGGCGGCGACAGACGCATTTAGTGGGATCGAAGAACTGACGGTCGAGGTCTTCGAAAGTCAGTTTAAGGGTAGTGGAAACGAGGTATTGAGGCTGTTTGAGGGAGTGAGAGGAGTGAGAAAGGCGCGGGTGTTTGGAAATATTGCTGAGTGGCCGGAGTACGTGACTTGGCTTCAGAAGAGAATGATGAGTAAAGAAGGAGGCGAGTTATTGGGGTCGGGGGGCAGGAAAGGCATTGAGGAGTTAAACCTCTGTCCTCACATGTCCGAAGCAGTGGAGGTAGCCGCATGAGGATGAAATCAACGAGAACACGAAAAGTTATGTAGTTACGATGTATATACCAATGTATAATTATCAAATCTTAGTCCGAGATCCTCTATTGATCCATGCCATCCAATTCTACTAACCGGGTCACGATCGCAACGACCTCGTTGTTTGAGAGGTCCATCTCCGGCTCATCGATCTTCTTCGCGAGCACATCGTCTAGCATGCTCCTCAATCTACTGACCAAAACGCCAATTCTCGCCCAGCCACGGAGTCTCAACCATCCATCCACGATAAGCCCGCGCCCAAGGGTATCCAAAGTGATTGGGCCTGAAAACAAGAGTGCAGTATATGAGTTAAATGCTGTGACATATTAGTATTGGTCCATCTGAAGGAACCCTATGTGACTTACGTGTCAAATCTCTAATAAAAATCTTGCTCGTCGCCATCTTGTTGAAATAACTCATGTATGCCGCATTACCTGGGAACGTCTGCGCATCAAACATCGTACTGCTTGGATGCACGAATACCCGACCATTCTCCTGATTGAAATATTTAATCGTCCGTGCCTCTGGATCCAGCTCAACTGCTCCACTAACGGACTGCGCGAACTTTTTGTCCGGGAAATCAATGCGTGCCAGCTGCGGGTTGAATGCGCCAGCGATCAGCGAGCGGAGTAGGGCAACGTTTGAGTTGTTGTGGTTTAGAGTAGCCGAGACTCGGTAGGGGATAAATCCAATCTCACGGAGAGATGAGAGATATTGGGTGCGGTTGGAAGAAATATCAGACAGGGTTTGAAATGACAGGAAGTTGTCACCGCACCAGTTGCGAACCTCGCCCTGGCGGATGCTGCGATTGCTCATCATCTCGTCCCATTGCTCAAACGCATGTAGATCGCCTATGAGATCACCTTGATTGCCGGAAAACTTCGCACGAGCAGCCTTTGATTCTTCACGCTTGTCCTGCGGAGATACGAAGGGGCTCTTGAGAGTGAGGATCGCAGCAATGATCACGGAGGCATCTAAGCACCCGAACATAGCGCCGTAAACCATCAGCTTACCGCATCGAAGATCTGACGGTATCATAGACAAATGCCGTCCTAAAGCTGTAAGGTCATCTCTATCGAGAGCTCCCATACGGCCAAGGAGGTCAATAGCACCATCCACAGCAAGGCTCTCTGGTGGCGTTAACGCACTCGCTAGGAAAGCCGCAACCTCTTTGATACCCATCGCGCGCACTGATAAGCATAACTGCTCAAGAGGTACTCGACGGATTTCGGGTTCTGGCCTTTCGGCCATCTTTGTCAACTCGGCATTGCGTGTATAGAGCTTGTAACACTTTCCAGCCTGGACACGACCAGCACGACCACGCCTTTGCTTGCATGCTGCGCGTGACGCCCAAACCTCTTCTAACTTTCTCATGTTGTTGGAAGGATCATAGCTAGTTTCTTTGACCCGACCAGTATCTATGACAGCAACGATGTCGTCGATAGTGATGGATGTCTCTGCCACATTTGTTGCGCAAATGACCTTCCTTTTTCCACTAGGCGCATGAGGGAAAACCCTTCGCTGCTCAACAGACTGCAATGAGGCATGGAGCGGAAGGGCATGAAGGTTCGGGATTGACCGTAGGTTGTCCAATGTTCTGTTGATTTCAACGACACCAGGAAGAAAGATAAGAATGCCACCGGTTTGCTTCTTATGCGTCAACTCTGCATCAATTGCCCTGACTGTCTGGCCTATAAGATCATAGTTGATCCTCATGCCAATGCTTTGAATGGCGCTCCTTACGTCAGAGTCCATGCCCTCTGTGTCCTCGTCTTCATCTCCTCCACGGCCTCCGCGACCAGTGTTAAAGCCAGTCATCCGGATAACGTCGTCAAGGTAGTAATCTTCAACCGGGTATGTTCGACCGCCAATTTCAATCCGTCCAACCTGTCCATCGCCTCTGAAGTAACTCTCAAACACGCCGGCATCCAGCGTGGCGCTCATTAGGATCAACTTTAGGTCCTTCCGCTTCCGTAGTACATCACGAAGGAGTACTAGGAGGAAATCTGTATCCAAACTTCTCTCGTGAACTTCATCGATAATGACGTGGCTTATATCTGCCAGCGACGCAACGACATCATCACTGCTTCCACCTGATGTCTGCAGTCGACGAAGCAGTACACCAGTGGTAACAAATGTGATCTTAGTCCGTGGAGACGACTTTGACTCTCCTCTAATAATATATCCGACTTCTTGGCCGACGACGCCACAGCGCTCATCACTCACGCGATCAGCGAGGCCCAAAGCCGAAATCCTTCGAGGTTGCGTGCAGATAATTTTTGCCGTTTCACCTAGAGCCCTCCCGTAAAGGTCATCTAAAATGAATTGCGCGGACTGAGTTGACTTTCCACTACCAGTCTCTCCAGAAATAATGGTAACTTGATGAGAGTTGACGGTATCGATTATATCCTCTCGCATCTCCCACGCCGGAAGTGTTCTTCTATCTGCAATGCGCGCCTGAAGTTTGGCGTCCGTTTGCCTTCGCTGCCACTCGTCTTTACTCCTAGGATTTTCAATCCATCTAATTGGCGGGGGGTGCCTTGTTGTCCTTGCTCGTTTTTGCCTATTAGGCGCACTGACTTCACTTATCGAAGATGCTGCTGCTGACACTTCCCTCAGTTTTCCAGGTCTTTCTACAATACCGTAGAAGTTTTGCTCAACCCAGTCGACGAGGAAGAAGATCATCCCTTCCCCTAAGAGCGTCTCGGTACAATGGCTGAGGGCTCTCTTCATTATACTTAATCGTATATAAGCTGGAAGAGATGCGACAATCGATATAACAGGCGCCGTTTGTGGGTATTTTGTTGACCTTCGGATCTGGATTTCTGTAACAACTGCAGGGTTTCGACCCCTATTGGCAGGCTGAATTCTGATTTGGCAGACATTTGGCGAAGGTCTCGAATATTTGTCACCAAAAACAGATTCGAGGCCAATCTGTTCCTCTTCCCATATCTCGTCCGGATTCGCATCTGGATCAGACCAGTTGGTCGACTCGGATGGAGTATTGGTGCCATCCTGTCCACTGGCCATAAGGATATTCTGTAACGCTTCTGCCGCCTTTCCCTCGTCTCCTTGGTTTAACTCTAGAACTTGCTTGCAAAGATCAATCGAATAACCCGCTTCACCCAGGCGCTTAATGATGCCTTCTTTTTTGAGGTCGTTGCTTGCCATGCTAATACCTGCCACGTAACCTTCAGGGAGCGCCCAGCGCGGTAGGTCATCTTCAGGGACATGGATAAGGAGCCATTCGAGTGTCTCCTCGCGGTCCTTGCATTCAAGTACTGCCTCTTCAATATGACTTTCTCGAAACTCGAGCTGCTTGAAGTCCTTGATAATAGAGTGCCTCTGAAACTCGGACATCTTGTGATCGTGCGGATTCCAGATCGTATGCTTTCGAATGAGCTCCTCCACTTTAGCCCTCGCCCGTTTCCCCATATCAACCTTTGGCACTTTCATCCAGCCTCTGTGCATATTATGCGCGCCGCTCCCTGCACCGCCAGGACCTCCACTTCGATGCGTGAGGCTAACGCCGCCAGGAGCTCCAGGGGTATTAGCTGCCTTCTCCCGAGCAGCATCGCGTTCCTTTCGTTTCTTCTCCATAACCGCTTTCGCCTCCTCGCGCTCCCTCAAAGCCGCAAACGGATCCGCTTCATACATCCACGCTTTGCCTTCCTTGATATCATCCTTTTTCAGCACCTCGAACTCTCCTTTCCACAAATCCCTGTAGTCTGGAGGCAACATCATATGTATATTCCGCATGCTGCAGACTCGAAATAGTCCGTAGGTGGCGGCAAAGTGGCGAGCTTCGAGCGCAGTTGGTTTCGCCGCAAGGTGTTTATGCGACGGAGGCAGTTTGAACGGTGCCAGGCTCACAAGCTCCTGCGTCTTCGGATTCCTCGCCTTCAAAATAACCATCGAGGAGTATCCTTCGGGCGTCTTCGACATTGTATATTCAGGCTTCTCCCATCTCTGCTTCTGGCAGTGCTCCGAGAGCATATTCACAGGCAGCTTCCCCGTCCATGACGCCCCACCAATAAGTTTCTTAACATCCGGTCTCTTCGGCGCCTCTCCCAATATATCCGGCCCAGTCGCACCCGACGGTCCAGCCTGCGCGTTCGTCTTCCTCGGCTTGGGCTCTTTGTCCGAATTCGAAAACACGATGAAGCTGTCGTCCGCGCCGGTCGCAGCAGGAGTGGTCTTTTTGGCTCCAGCACCCGCCCCGGGCTTCGGCCCTTTCGGCTGCCCCTTTTTGACCATTGTTCGGTCGATAGTATGCGGCAGGTTCAGCGATCCATGTGTTGTGGTGCCTGGCGTGGGGTTCTGGATGCGACTGGGAGATTTTTTTGAGGGGTGTGCTGCGGGACCTATAAATGGACGTCATCCCGCCACGGCTTATCGGTGCGCTATCGGTGATTCTTGGACCCTTATTCACAGCACCCCCAACTCCAAAATTACTTTATATCTCCAACAGCTCTCAGTTGTCACAGCTTGCTGTTCTGTGTGAGGTACAGCAATTTTCTTTTGTTAATAGCGATGGCTTCACCTACAGAAGAAACACAAGATGCCATCACAGAGGAGGAGATACAAGGCACCATCGTGCCTCCAGCCTCGTCCACGTCAATACACCCCAACCGCAACGCATGTAAATATATCCTCCCCCCTACCCCCCCTCCCTCACAAAGCCTCAACTAACCTCCCCAGTCACCGAGTTAATGCGCCACAAATCCCGCAAAACCACCACCGTTCCCCCCACCTCCCCCAACGAAAAACCGATCGTCTTCCCAGGCCGCCTCGGCCTGGGTGCCTACACCCACAACCCCGCCGCCTTCCCCCCCTCCGACGTGATATTCTACAACGACTTCGCCGTCGCTGTCAATGACCTATATCCCAAGTCCAGTGTGCATACGCTGCTCCTGCCGCGCTCAGAGCGCAACCTGCTCCACCCCTTCGACGCCTTCGAGGACGCTGCATTCCTGGCTGCTACGGTGGCTGAGTCGGAGAAGTTGCGCAAGCTCGTGGCGAAGGAGTTACGGCGGCGGTATGGCAAGACGTCAAAGCTGGACCAGGAGCGTGAGCGTGTGTTGGATGGCGAGGTGGAGTTGGCGGAGGGGGAGGAGCTGCCGAAGGGGAGGGATTGGGAGAGCGAGGTTATGATGGGCATTCATGCCCACCCTTCGATGAGCCACCTGCATGTCCATGTGCTCTCTGTGGACCGGCATTCGGAGTGCTTGAAGAATAGAGCGCACTACAATAGTTTCACCACCCCTTTCTTTGTACCCCTCGACGCATTTCCCCTGGCGGCAGACGATCCGAGACGAGATCCCTCGGAGGCGGGGTATTTGAGTCAAGACTTGAAGTGTTGGAGGTGCGGCGCGCGGTTTGGGAGGAGTTTTGCGAGACTAAACGAGCATCTTGCAGTGGAGTTTGAGGCCTGGAAAAGGATATGAATACTGTTTATAGATACTGACAGGGGCAGCTAGAGCCCCTTTGACGAATACTTCTAGGTATATAGAAAGCGTAGAGCTTCTGTTAACAATACAACCATACTCATAACTCTTCAGCCACAATTGGCTTAATAAGGCTCCAGTTTACCTCCCCCACGTCCCTCTCCAAACCGCTTGGCTTTACCCACTCAGCGTCTGGCAAAAACTCCCCATCCCCTTCAGTGTCTGTTGGCCAAGTCGAATTACCCTCCTCATAATCGGTAGTATTCAAAAGCGTAATCCATTGTCCAGGCGAATCCAAATATCTTGCAACTTTCAGCGTCCCACCATTATGAACAGTCTCGTTACCTCCCCAATATACAGTTCCTGAGGTGCCGGTTGGGGTCGAGACCTGCAATGCTTCTGCCTGTCTGCCCCCTTTGCCGACCATCCCTTTCAACTTAACCGCAAACTTCCCCAGCGACGTCGAGTAACCGCCCTCAACATGATTGAGCCACTTCGTCCGATGTGGTCTAATGATGGACGACCGGCCCAAAGGTGCAGTAAATTGGATTCCAAGGATCTTAGTGAGAAGAACCATAGTGGGGCCAGTACTCCATCCATGACAGTGGCTATTTCGAGCTGGGTGGGTGTACGCGGGGTATCCCACAGAGCCATCAATCCGGTATCCCTCTAGGAGTGTAGAATTCGTCATCCCAGGCCCATCAAGCATATACCCCCACATCAGCTCCATCAGCTCAACAGCTGCGTCGTAGTCCCCAACCGCACAATGCGCCTGCAGCTCAAAGCTGCTCGCAAACGGACTAATTATATTAGGAGCCTCCACGGCCGGGGGACCGAATTTGGTCCAGCGTGATCTCAGGCTCTTGCTTACATTGAGACGCCGAGGATCCGACGGGGCGAGCACACCGGCTAGGAGGAGCCAGGAATTTCCATCCTGGGGAAGAACTTCGTCGGACCCTCCACACTTGCGGTCTTCGCTATTGTCCGCGAAGAGGCCAGCACGGGGACAATCTAGTTTCTCGACCCCCGCTCTGATTCTATCAGCAGTCTTAGACCAACGACCCCCTGGCTGCGCCTCAGACCTGTCGTCACTGAGGAAACTCGCAAGTTCAATTGATTTCTGCAGGACGTCATATAGGATAGCCGTAGCCTCGAGATTATGACCTCCCATCCCTTGCCTTAGCCAATCTGCAGAGCTCGTAACGTGCATTAAGCCACTTGCGTCCACCTTGGCGATGCTAACATTCAACGCAACCATATAGTGGTCCCAGTGATCTTGCAACCATGTCAGGTCTCCAGAGTACAACACGTAGTTGTACACCCCAAGGAGCGAATGCATGTGGTAAGTGTCGCTAAATTCGTGTATTGTCCCCATCGGTGGCCCCGCATAAGGTAAACTCCCATCACCGTATTGGTGCGCAAAGAGAGTGTCGAGCGCGTTTCGAACTGACACCATATCGAGCGTGGAGACAGCGATGCCTGGGACTGCTATGGACATGTCGCCTGGCCATACCATGCGATCCCTCTTGGCGCCATCTGTTGTAACGGAAGTACCATTGCTGATAGTGAAGTTCGAGTACCACGAATCAACAGGAGATTTGTTGCCATCGACAATAGCGTTGTAGTCTATGGATGCCCCTCCTTGTGTAGGGACGATCGTTGAGAGCTGTAACGTGTATGCGCCAGCGTACCAAACTCGATTCAACACATTGGAGGAGCTAGAGAAATAGCCAGTGTATGCCCGCGGATTTGGATTCGAGGGAAACGCTGTGCAGTTGACCCAGAGTTCAGTCAGAGCTACTGTGGCAGCTGGATCCCTCTTGGAGGCGTCTGTAATTGATTCTCTTGAACCAGTATCCCAAAACCCCTTGTCCTCCTTGGGGTCCAACGGCAGGCGAATAGATAAGAATCTAAACCCCCCACGAATAAAAGCTGGTGCGACACAATTCGTGCCGTTCCTTAGCTCAAAGTATAACGGGAGATCGGTAGGCTGTTTATTATTCGTCGCATCCCCATCCACATTCGCATACGTTGGCGACTCAGAGTACGTCAGAGCAAGAAACGTATTATTCACCACAGAAGCAACTTGAAAGCAGACACTTGAGAAAATATTAGCATCTACATCCCTCCTCGAACAAACAAAAACTCCTACCGTCCCCCGATATTCTGCTGAAAATCAAATATCACATTTCCACCAGGTCCCAGGGTGAGATTGTGGCTGCTGCCTAAACCCCCTTCCAGAACCGCAGAGGCATTGACAACATCGCCCTCCGTGATATGTAGGGCTTTTGGTCGAATATGCGTTTTATTAGCAGGCGCCTGAATATATTTGTCCCACGGTCCCGGAAAGACAGCCTGCGCGGGCAAGTCTTGTCCCAGTAGTTGCTGCTCCAGCAAATGCTCCTTCAAAAGCGCCTGCGTCGAGACCACCCCAGCCGTAACCACAGCCCCAGCCACAAATGCCAGAGAGAGCGCAAATCGAAATATCATTGAATCATAAAAGGTCGTAATTTATATTTATAGATCGTGTTACCGTCTTCAGGTCGTGCGAGGGCGGGCGAGGACGCCATTTTAACCAATTCGGGAATGGTGGCACTCCACTGATGGACATGAACCGTCGATCGTCGCTGCCGAAAACTGGGGAAAACTGTCGCGGTGGTCCCCACTGTGTTTCACCGACATCGACCAGGGTGTCAGGTCACGTTATCTGTCCTCCCTCCTAAATGTTTCATTCTACAAATTGGCATTTCGTCACAAGGTCGGTTTGCGTATATTCAAGTGATATTTTTATACAGAAGTAGGAACAAACAATCCAAATAAAATTCCAAACATGCATCCTGCGCCTCTTTGCTTTCTCTTCTGAGATTCCATCTCCCGTTCTTCATGCAACTATACACTCTAATCTAACCCCCCACCACCGTGCTCGCTCGGCTCTAATCTTGCGTTCTGAAGAAGTCTAATGCAAAAATGCAAACGATATGAAAAGAGATCTAATCCCCCATCTATCCAAACGCACAGACTTCCCACCCAACCGGCACCCCCATCACCACCCCCCCTCCCCTTCAGTCACACACACACTCACGCCTTCCCCCCCACAATCCTCGGAATCCCCCTCCACCCCTTCTCATCCGGCGTCCTCACGCGCCCAAAATCCTCATCCACATCCAAAATGACCTTCAACGCATTCCTACTCCTCAAGAACGTCAACGGCCCCTGCGCCTCCCTCAGGCCCCCCGCCGCCGCAGTCGACACGCCCATATGCGGCGCGTGATCCTGCTCGCTGCCCGGCATCGGGAGCAGGTTCTGCAGAACCTCGTACATGGCGAGGGTGAACCCGAATTGCGGCGACGAGCGCATGATGCGCGCGGGACCGCCCTTGAAGAACGCCTTGAAGCCCTCTTCTTTGTACACCGTTTTGGCGCAGTGGGTGAGAGAGGTGTAGGCTGTGTCGCCCTTGCGGGCTTCGACTTGGAGGCGCGTCTTGATGACGTCGCAGGGGGTGGTGAGGTAGGCGGCTGGCATGCCGGCGATGGCGCCGGCGGTGAGGAGTTGGAGGACGCCGAGTTTCTTGGTGGCGGACTCGCCGAAGTAGTCGCGCTTTAGGTGGTTGTAGGTGGGGAAGTAGATGGCGGAGAAGGGGACGTCGCGGAGGAGACAGGCGGTGGCGCCCTTGTAGAGGCCCATTAGACCGAGGTTCTTGACGATCCACATGGCGGAGCGGCGGGGGACGCCTTCGAGGGATTTGGCTGCTTCTCCTTGGACTTGGAGACGGATCTTGACGATCTCGAGGGGGTTGGTGAAGACCTGGATATACTCATTAGCTACTGAAGGAATTAAGGAGGTGTAGGATAATACTCACAACTTGACACGCTCCAGCACTAGCACCCGCCAAAATCTCATGCGGCAGTCTAATCTTCCCATCCTTCGAGAAGTGCGTGCGCACCAAATCGTTAACCGTAAGCTTAATAGCCTTCTCCGGCGCGACACCGATCAGCTGCGGGATAACACCCGAATACAAGCCCTTAAACCCCTCGTTCCTGATAACCTTCTTCGCGCAGTCGAGCGAGTTCTTGTACAGCGCCTGCCCAACTCTCGAGCTACGCTGGTTCTGCATACGCGTCTTGACCAGATCAATGGGGTACACCATGAACGCACCAAAAGCACCGGCAAGCGAACCCAGTCCAAAGTGGTGCACAGACTCAAGAATCTGGTGAATCACCTTCTGCGAGGTCGTCTTGACAGCCGCCGCGTTCCTAGCAGCCATATCGGTGACAGCGCCCACGAGCGGACTCCGCCACGAGGGATCAAGAACCTTTGCGAAATCAGACAACCCGAGTCTGCCCGACGGCTCATCGAGACCCGCGAAGTGGAATAGGATATCCGCCTCCATCGGCGTGAAGAGGGAGAACCTAGTGATCCTCGCCGCCTCATTCAGGAAATCCGTGCGCGTAATCCTGCCATCCGGACTCCTATCCGCCGCATGCCTGATAATCAGCTCCACCAAATCCATCTCCCTAATCATATTCTGGAACGCGCGCACGTTGGCGTACGAGATCTTGCTCCCCGCCGAGATATTACACAGCGTGCGCAGGTTATCGAGGAGGTGATCGGAAAGCTTGTGCTTCGCCGTCCCAACAATGATGCGCTGGAAGTCCTCAGGCTCAATGAATCCATCCCCATCCTTATCGAAGAGGTGGAACGCCTGTCTGATCTTCTCGCCCTGCAGCCCGCGCAGCATCTGCGCGAACTGGTCGTACGTCAACTCGTGCCTGTTCTTCTTGCCCCCCGTGTATAGCTTCGCCCACTCGCAGTCCCAGTCGAAGGGGATGCTATCGGAGCCCTTGTTGAGCTCGCACAGCTTCTTGAACTGGTCGTACTTGACCGTCCCCTCGCGGTCGACGTCGAACAGGCGGAAGGCGATGTCGTACTCGGCATCGGGCTTCGCGAGCAGGTTCTCGAACGCGCCGTAGTCTTGTAACGTTATCTGCCCCGTCCCCTTCCTGTCCGCCACGCGGAAGAGTATCGCATATTGTTCACGCTTGATTTTGTGCTAGATTGATGCGTCATTAGCCCCCAATTCAACTTCCGGCGACGCGTATCGAAGGTGCGGTGGAACTCACATAATCCTCCTTCTGCGGCGCAATCGCATCGACAAACTCGCGCTCGGTCATCACCAGCTCTCCCGCCGCCTCATCGTGATGCGCGTGCTTCATAAAGGTAGACTGTGTTTGCGCCGACAGCAGCGCCGGCTCTTCCGAACCGAGCAGCGTCTCCTTGACAGTCTCCTTGACCTTTACAGCCACGGGGACATCACTAGCAGTCGCCATGATTGCGGATTGCACGTCGTGAAGCGTTCGTGCGAGCAGTCTCTATATGCCACGCCGCAAGGTGTCGGTAGGCGACCTCTGAGTCGTAAAATCCGCCACAAGCCCCAGCCTCGCAGAATTTCCAGAACCACGGTCTCCGCGCTCTCGAATCAAACGCTGCAATTAAAATAGCCTCGTATTTACACCAATCGCAAAAACAGAATCGCAAAAAAAAAGGGCGTCGGTCGTTGGGGGATCAAAAAAAGAATGGATGAGCCAAATGCATGCAATCAAAAAGTGCTGCGCTCTGTGCTCTGCTTCTCTGTCCCTCTAAATTCCGAGGTCGGCCGCGGTGTAAGTTTAGCCCCAAGATTTAAATGTCGCCCACGGGGTCTCCATACAAAAAGATTTCGCGACCTGTGCTTTCGGCGAGGGTCGCGGTGTGTGAACCAATCAAAACTCCGAATTGTTTACCCTGAGTGGCTATAAGTGGGGCTTACACGTACTTTGGTAGGCCTCGGGCGCGTCGGATGCCGCCACCCTGCGCCTATCTAATGCGGGATAGCGCCAGTTGGGAAGGGGAAGTCGTAACCAGGAAGCGGAGGACATGGATGGGGGGTAAAAGGGAAAATTGGTTTGTGTGGGGGACGGACGTGGCGTGAGGGTAAAAAGGAAAAGAGAGAAAAAGCAAATATTATAGGGATTTATATTAGTTGAATCGGTTGGATTTTTTTGTGAGTAATATATTTTACGCGTTCCGGCTTCTCTTTACAGGTACAATCGGTATACGTTTTCTACTGTAGGGCATAGAAGTACACGTATTCTCTAGGTTAATTACCCCAATCCCGCCATTCTTCACATGTGCTTTGTTAGAGATGAGATGGCTATGTGACTTAAATAACACTAACCCACACATTATGGGGTATTATAGAGGGCTTTTTAATCCACTATCAGTCAAATGTTACTCCTCATTATCCCGCACTGTAGCATTTTATCCTCATCGTCTTTTACGATATAGTACAGTATATGTGTGTACCTCTGACTAAGACGGCACGGCACCTGGGCTCCCAAGGAGCTACGATACTAACAGGGATGCATTTGTTAATGGAATTTGTCGTGCATGACCTTGGTGCACGACCCGGTACTATAAACCATGACACACTGTACTTTTTGTGCCTGAATAAGGAATCAGAGTGACAGCCCTAGACATCAACTGGCAGTGTAGTAGTAGGATGTTGAAGACAGCTGTGACATACACAAGCCCTGAAGCCAATTAAGACCATCACAAACATATCACCAAATCAAAAATCATAAAAGCCAGCAACTTAAATGGGCCTGAACGGAGGTTTTATTCTATTATACCGCCTGCCTATCCACACCCCAGAGCTTCTCTACCCCTTCCCCATCCGAAATGAAAAGAGAACACAAGAGTAACCCGCCAGAGCGCCAGCCCATAACAAACATGGAAGAGAGGCAAAAAAACCCCCCCCCTCGGAAACAAGCCACACCACCAGCCAGAAGAAGCCAACAGTAGTCCATCCCAGTTTTTTTGGTAATTAAGAAAGAAAAGGTTCCAGTTCAAATGCAAAGGAGAATCGTGTCTCGTGGTATCGTGGAGTAAACGCCGGCCCGACCTCTGACAGCAAACGCCATAGGAAAATGAAAAAAAAAAAAGCGCGGTGTATGCGATTGTTGTTGTCGAGACCTGTAGTGATCTTCCGAGAACTGGGGAGAGAGTCGTAATGGTTTTCGAATAGTAAGGAAATTATGTACTCCGTGTAGTGGTAGTACGTTCTAATGGCGTGTGAGAGCGATGTTTAGTTTGATGACGGTGATAAGACGCAGATGCGGGCGAGGCGAAGATGCCGTAATTGGTAATAGGACATCGATGCCTGCCGTACCTGGCGAATAAAGAAAAATTATACAAATACGTAGAGTAATGTACGGATTGTGCTCGAACATTGATGCGGCCGCTGAATCTAGCCCTTGACCTGAACCATGTTGTTGTTGTTGTAGATGCCGTGGGGAGACGAGTAAGAGTCGTATGGCATGAAGCCATCCGAGTCACCAATCATTCCGCGGGAGGGAAGAGAGTAGTCTGGGAAAGCGAGAGGGAGCTTGAAGCCCGAAGCAATGGTAGTCTTCACATACTCGGAAGCGCGCTTGTATCGACGATCAGAATACTTGTCGAAGACGGCAGCATGGTGCTTCTCGGGGTTGCGGCAGCACTCCAGCATGAGAGAGACAAGAGGTCTAAGCTGCGTCCAGGTGTAGCCGGAATAGTGCACGTGTGCAGGAGTCTATAGTAAAATTAGTATGCATGCCCATAATGTTATCACTTTAGGTGTGGACTTACCCAGTCACCCTTCTTAAGCATCATGCGAGAGATGCACTGGGCACCAGCAGCAACAAAGCTGGGAGGAGTTCCAACAAATCTCTCATCCATGATAGCCACCTCAAGGAAATATTTGGCCAGAGTGCGAGTCTCAAGGTCGTAATCATCAGCCTTGCTGATGCGGCGGAGGAAGCTCATTGGTCCCGGCCATCCGAGTTCAAAGTCGAGCATACCAAGCATGAAGCGCTCGGCCTTGAGGATCTCATCCACAGAGTATCCATCGTCAACCATGTAGACGATCTCGCTCACCGATGGGCAGTTGATCTCCTCATACTTGGCGGCGACGAAGATGGCAGTGGCGCCAACCAGCTGAAGCTTTCCGAGAGACACAATCTTGTGAGACAAGAAGCGATCGATGTAGTTGACACAAAGGAACAGGGTCTCGGGAAGGAGCGAGAAGCGATGGTGAACTTGAATGAGCCAGTCCATGAGAACAGAGCGCATGGACCACTGAATCTCTGCCTGGTTGTCCATGTAGTGTGGGTTTGGGGCCAACTTGATCTAAAAGTGTGGTTGGTCAGTATAGGTTCATCATGTGCTATAGGTAAACAAATAAACAGGGGGTGTTGCGGCGTCAACCGTGACGTGTACGAGGGCCGGGCCGGGGGTCGCGTCAAGGCGACAACAACATGAGCTCCACGACAAATGAAATTCAGAACAAGTAAAAAAATCGGCACTAACCTCGAGTTCTCTCATGTACCCAAAAATCTCATCTCCGTACTCGGCAACCATGCTGGTATCCCACATGTCATCTTCAATCTCCTCGCGAGTTCTTGAGCCCTCAACGATCATCTTGGCGGCCTCAAGCTCTCTCTCAACCTTGCTGTTGAGCTTTGGAATCATGACTGTAGTAGCGCCGCCGGTGGTGTTGTCGCCACGAGATCTGTAAGAGTGTGCGGTGGTGTAACCTTGCTCATCGTAGACCTCCTCCTCTTCTTCCCAATACTCCTCTGGCTCGGAAGGAAGCGCGGGAAGCTGGCGCTCCTCTGGAACATACTCGTCGGTGGTGGGAACAGCAATTTCAGTAGCAATTGGGTCGGCCTTGACCAGCGACTGGACAGGGGCATCATAGGACTGGTAGTCGTAGCTATTATCCTCGACAGATGGCAGCTTTGGCTCCTCTGTGACTGGAGCATCCTTGAAGCTAATGCTCGAGGACGATGGTATGGCGTCGCTGAGAACGGTTGGCAAGACATTGTACATGTACTTGCTCTGCGTCCTACGAAGAACAGGCTGGTCGAGCTTCAACTGCGGTTGGCTCTTGTGGTGGCGTGGTCCAAGTGTCTGGTGAACCGGTGGGATCGGAGCTGAAGCGATTGGGATGTTTTGTTGTTTTACAGGCTCTGCTGCCTGTTGGGGCTTTGCAGAATTCTCATCTTTGTAGATAGCAGTGATGCGCTTTGAGGATGCTCGTGGCCTTACGACCTGGGTTGGGTTGACCGAAGGGACAACAGAAATTTTGTTTGTTGTGGTTGTGAGAGCAGACTGGTTTGCTTTGTTGAGCCCCAAAATAGTATTCTTTACAGTCGCAGTGAGTGGGCGTTGGGCAGGACGGCTGAGTGCGTTTTCTTTCTCCAGCACTTGGAGCTTAACATACTCAGTGCCATTGCCTTTGGCAGAAACAACGAGATCGTCCTTTGCGTGGTTGAGAGCCCGAGAGGTATTGCTCACATCACCAAAGGCAGCACGTTTAGCAACAGCATTCAAGCCAGTAGCTCCAGACATGGCGTGATGCAATGCTCCAGTCGACTTGTGGCGTTGGTGCAATTGCTTCGTTACAGGAGCTGCGTTCTCGTCGTTGTGGATGTGGGAGAGACCCCGACGATGCGGCTGTTAGAGAAAAGTTGTTAGCAAGAGAGATCGATAGATGGTATTGCCAAATATATATTGTGCCAGGTATGAGTGAAAGGGCAGTGGTGTGTCAAGTTTTGTTGGCGACTGGGGAAGGTATGTCGATGTTGTTGTGGTTGATGAGTTCCGATCAAAACAATAACAAGAATGAAAACAAATCTTACCTTCGCGTCCATGACTGCAAAATTCCCGCTCGGAATTGATATTGTTAAGTGTATAAACAACGATCAAGGAAGAGTGCAAAGAGGCGTCGAGAAATTGGTGTTTGTCGCGTCAAAGGTCGAATTAAAGCTTGTTGATCATCGAACTCCTTTTCGTAGCAGACACGAAAGGAGGATGTCAATTGGGTGTGTGTGTATGGCCTGGCGATTGGGAAAGGAAGAAGAAAAGAAGATTATGTTGATGAATGACAGGAACCAAGCCAAGTCCCTACGGATACCTGATTGATGTTGATGTTATTCAAGACATTGGTTTTGTTGTGGAGCTGGATTAAGATGATCGAATCTCCCAAAGGGGATGAAGCTCGGTCCCCAGATTTGGTGGTGTTTACTATGTTTACTTTCGGCTACTTTGGGATAAGCGTTGCCGTGGGGAAGTTAGGCGCGTCCCACAACTAAACAATATTTTTCGGGGATTTCTCATAATCAATCGGCACAACTCGGTATGGGGAAAAATTAATTTGTAAATGGTTAATTATTATTTGAAGTATTTATTAAACCGACTTTCTGGCTTCTATAATTAAATATTGTGTCGTGGTTGGGATTTAAAGACAGAATAGTGGGGATGACGTATATCGCGTCCGGAAGGGACAACGGGACGCGCCATCACGTGATGCAATTAATGGCACATCGTCATGGGAGATGATGCGACAGTACCCGTGTGCCGCTCAAAAGCTTGGAGAGAGACTGGGCATAGCAGCCAGCGTTTACAGGAATTATGTTCGAATTAGAGATTATAGATCACCCAGGGCGACGGTCGTCATATTATCGCCTTCCAAACAGCAGTTTCTCTCGGAAATGACACCAGGAAACGCAAACCACCAGCTTAAATTGCTTGTATCATTCTTCAGCTATGCACCGTTCCCCCTCGAACGGCGCGAGTATCCATATTAATTGGATGCCCCGATGGATGGAACCACAGCCAATCGTCGCGATGGCAGCGCGACAGATAATTACCAATGGCTTGTGTTTGTAGCCGCCGGGGCAGGGGACAGCCTCTTTCTAGTTTCTTCGCAGGGCCTCGCCGACACATCATCAGCACTCGGGCCAGAAACGGGGTCGGCAATCGGGAAACGGGAAGCGCCCCCATCCACTCGCGTCGTCGCTCCTGCGGAGATCTGTAGTAGCGGGCCACGGCCAAAGTAAAGTAAAGTAACCCAGGAGCCAAGGGGTAGGTTTTCTTTGCATGCTCGGCGTGTTTGTTTGCTTTCGCGAAAAGGGAGGACCATTGGGCTTTTTTTGCTTTTCTTTTCGACAAGCGCAGAATGGGGAATGGTGCCGTTTCTGTTTCGGTTTCGAGTCGCACACCAACAGCGCAAGCACAGGGCCTTAGTGTGGCGGTCCAGTTCTGCCCCTAGGCGCCACCGCGTCCCACCCCAGGCCGCCTTACGTAGTGACCCAGGGGTCGGGAGTTCACGACAGAGGGACAGCGGAGGGGGCAGGATGAAAGGTTAGGGGACGAGAGAGAGAGCGCGTTAACGAATAGTATATACTGTAATTGTAAATTGAACCACTTAATCATACCGACAACGAGAAAAGTGATGCGACTGTTTATGTGGGCTTGGGGGTTAATGAGGGGCATTTTCTTGGGAGATGGACGGGATGAATGGATGGACGTGGTCCATTGGGAGAATTGGCGGGGCCCTGGAAACGGCGGCCGTCAGATGATACGGCATGGTATAGCATGGACCAGCGGCACCGGCAACGACGAACGATGGAAGGAGGGGAAGAAGGGATGAGATATGGGATGGGAAGGGGGCCATTTAATCCGTGCAAAAGAAGCAAGGGGAAGGTTTTAACTTCTTAGCAAGGTTAAAAGAGAGAGAGAGAGCAAGTGAAGATACGGATGGCTATGGGCTATGGGTATGGCTATCTATGGTATGTATATGCGGTGTATACAAGACCGTGTATAGTTGCAGTTGCAGTGTATGGATAGTTCCAATAGTTCAATAGTTCCGTGTCTATCCTGACCTGTTTCTTGTCTTGCACCCACCACCACTACAATTGACCATTAGCCATGGATTAATCATCCATTAACCAATCCATTCCCATCGATTCCCATCGATTCCCACCCACTACCCAGCTACTCTACTAGACACAAAACCATGCGCACACATACGACCATAACCATACGCACTCGCACACCCACACCCACACGTAATCCTGCTCACACTCACACAACCCACTCACTCACTTACTCCACCCCACCCACCACCCGCGCACCCGCGCATCCCATATCTATGGTATATGTGTGTGTGTGTGTGTGCAGTATATGGTGTGTATATCTATATCTCTGTGTGTGCGTGTGTGTGTCAAATCCATGCCTCGCGGCGTGGCGCATGGCATCATTGGCTGGTCCACATGCCACCTCAGCCCATCATCTTTGCGCCTGCTGCGGCGTGAACAAGGTACTCGTAAATAAGCAGGTTAGATCTGATCGTCAGTCAGTCCATTGTCTGCTCCTACAAGCAGTGAGTAAGTAAGCAGGCACAACTTAGACGCTCTGGAAGGGGCCCAGTTCCCGTGGCTGGTCTGGACTGGCAGTGATGCGAGCACGCGCGGATGGAGCGGAATAGAGCCTGGCTCCTCTCTCCTTCTCTGTCTGTCTGACATTGCGCCGTCCGATGCGCCGTCCGATGCGCCGTCCATCGCTGCGATGTTGATCACTGGCATTCTCACTGTGAAGCTTCCCTTGCTCTTGCTGGAGCCCGTAGTTATATAGTATGAGGGGAATATATATCCCATATGCTGCCCGCTGTTGGCTGTGACTGCAGGACCAACAAATCTGCCCCTATTACCATCCTGTACATTTATCAATATTCATCTCAAGAACTTGAAAGAGGTAACCTTCCTCGCACTGTGATCTGCCGTATCGTGCTACTCGAGATGGTTGTGATAGACAGTACTTCCCTGGCCATGGTCTATCTGCTCGTATGCGCCGTACATAACAGACGGTCAGTCTCTCTCTGTGTTGGGAAACCGATAGTATGGGAAATCCACCATGTAAAATACTGTAAACAGAATCCCAGGACTGTAAATTAAAATGATTAAATTATACATAGCCGCCAACAATACTCTACTTTAAATTCGAATTATTGGCGCAGACGCTCCCAAACCAGGCGTGCACAAATCGCTGCTATGTGGATGGTCTCAGAGACGAGCGAGCGAGACACAATGGATCCTCGCCTGTGTGCCTGACAGCTTCTCCTCTTCAACACCACCACACACCGACGCAACTCGCCCTCAACAACCAAAAACGACAATCCAGCAAAAGGTATGTTTCTGAATCCCATCGCTTTTACAGTGCAGACGCATTTGAGTCTATCACAATCCTCTCCATCCCTTTCCTGCCAATCCCGTTACTGACGCTTCGTCTTCCCTCCAGAACGAAATCCCCGACCCATACGCCTTCGACCCGATGCTACGATAGGAACCACAACGAAACCTTTGGAGTCTATCTATAAGTTATATCCCTCCAGGAGGTTACGCGATCGAGAAATCGGCTGCATTTCCCCCCCAGAGCCCGAGGTTCTTCTCAACGCTCTTTCTTTCGTCGTCGCAGTGGGTTGTCCGGCCGGTGACGGACCTGCGGTTCCAAGAGCACAGTGTCTCCCAGCGACTTTCCCTCTCCTCAGTTCCCAACAACCATACACACCCGGCATGATGACTGCCCACGACGCATCTGGTGATGCAGGCAGATTGATCACTCCTCCCAGTGTACACGGTGATGCTCAGTATAGCGCAGCCGTGCAGCACAGTTCGATGGAGTCGCCAGTTCCCAATCCGACTCCGAAGAGTGTCGCATTCGAACTTCTCGTCCCGGAGAGGCCGCAATACCGTGCGCGCCTACCAATGCGAGTCCAAATATACCCTCACGATACTACAGACTCGATTATAACAACGGTCAAAAACTTCTATGGCCTATACAACGGGTCTGGCGGCCCGACGGGCATCATTTTTGAAGACGAGCGAGGCAATACCCTCATTGCGCGCTACGAGAACCTTCGAGACAACATGAACGTCTACGTTCGTGTCATTGAGGCATCGCCCCCTCACGTCTCTCCTACATACGGGCCGATGTCATATCACTCTGTCTCCCCCACCACGGGCGAACAGGGCCACTACAATGGCAACAGCCACCACATGCCTCCACCGCAGCCAGCCCAAGCTCTAAGCTACGGCCAGCCTGCTCCTCGACCAGACTCGAGAGCATCGCGCAAACGGAGCGTCTCCCCGAACTCGGGGCGAGGCCGTCGCAGTGCGTCGGCAAGTGCCAATCCTCCCAACAAGAAGGCGAGGTCCCAGTCGGGGTACAAGAGTCGAAACTCTAGCGCGCATGGCAGCTTTGCAGATATCTATAGCGATGGAGTCAACGGCTACAGTAGCGGCGATGGTGCTCCTTGCTCTGTATCTAGCAAGACCAAGAGTGAGCACCTTGGAAACACGGAAATCAGCCTCGATAATATCGTCGAGGGCGGCAGGCGCAAGCGCGCCAAGTTTGAGAGCTCTGTAAGTTCATCCATTCATCCACGCAAGGCCCTTCATCTATCAAATAGCATCTAATTTATATTGTCTAGGAGCTCCCACTATTTGCTCCTCCCCAGATGCCTGCGGCTACATCGAACTCCTCCGTGTCGCCAGCCAGGCGCATGGAAAACCAACGGGCTTCTCTGCCATTCACACGACCAGCACACCACGCATTCGCACACCCACAAGTCCTGCAGTCCCCACAAAGCTATAACAACGGCTTCGCGCAGCCTGGGATGTATACCACACCCAACAATGATGGGCGACGAACCCGAGGTGGCCCTACATACCCACCCTCGAGAGGGTCTACCAACATCACGCCCAACGGCAACAGCTCTGGCATACTCCCAACACCCGATCCCACGATCGGCAGCTGCATGTCTGAAGAAGACAAAGACGTGGCTCTTCAGCTCATGAGACTCGGCGATATGTCAAACAACTCTCATGGCCGAACTTCCGCGTCAACACTCGATGACACTTTCAGCGGCCACGCCGACGCCGCATCCTCAACCGGAGCCACCAGCGAGTCCGAGAGCGAGAGCGAAAACGAGCTTCCACCCGCTCGCCGCCAGAAGCTCGAACACAGCCCGATCCTGCCACCCGGGGCCGTCAAGCGATTCGGCAAGCACATGGACGACAACCTCCCCAGCCAAGACAGCGAGATGAGCGAGGACTACGACGACGGCCGCGACGCAACCTTCAAGCCCGAAGTCTACGACGACATCCCCAACAACTTCAGCCTCGCCTTTGGCGACAAAGCCCGCGCCCGCTCCCAGGGCCCCGGCAGCAAGCCCCGCGCCAAGTCCGCAAAGCCTGGCAAGACTACCCAGCGCCCTGGCGGCGTCAACGCGACGAAAGTGAAGGTCGCCAAGGCAGGTTCCGTCGTGGGCCGGCAGCCCATGTCCCCCGCCTCCACCGCCGCCCACTCCCGCAAGACCTCCGTCACATCCGCCATCAACTTCCAGCACCAGCTGGGCGAGGATGAGGAGGACCTATCTTCCAAGCCGCGCTGCCAGCGCTGCCGCAAGAGCAAGAAGGGGTGTGATCGCCAGCGCCCGTGCCAGCGCTGCAAGGACGCCGGGTTGAGCGCTGACCAGTGTATTAGCGAGGATGAGGGGAATGGCCGCAAGGGGCGCTATGGACGCCATATGGGCGTCAAGGTGAAGAAGGATGAGATGGAGGCGGCGGCGGCCGCGGCGAATGGGGGTTACCCGCTGGAAATGGCGATGAACACCGTGGGCGGGGTTGATAAGAATAAGAAGAGGAAGAGATAGGCGTGTGTTTCTTGCTCGGTCGATCGATCGATCGATTGAGCATCCCGGTGCCGCCTCTCAAGTATAAGGGTTTTTTTTTATCGACACTACGCTCACACAGCAGCAGCTACTATCTATCTGCTCCGTTTACACGAGCTCTTTTATTACTACTTTTGTTTTCCTTTACTGTTTGATTGTACCGGTACCAGGCAGGCGTTAGGACACTACAGAATCGGGCTCGGTAGCCCATAGACACTCCTTTTTTCAAAAACTCTTAACACACTTTTAACGACCGGACGAAACTACTACAACCTTTTCCTTGTGTGCTGCTGCTGCTGTGCTGTTCTGTTGCTTGTTTATTACTCTTTTACTCTTTGCGTTAGTTATATCATTTGCAGGGTTCGGGATCTGAGGCGTGGGATTTGTATCTTGGTCGCTCTGGGCTCAATGGGGTGTGTGGGAGGCTTGGGGGGGTGGGGTGGGGGGGGTAACTCTATTTTTTGGGACAGGGCGAGATCTTGGGGGTTCGTTGTTTACAAGGAGGCGGCTGGGGGTTGGGAAGGGGGGGTTGTGGATGGGAGGATGGTTTTTATGGGCTTTTTTGTTATTGTTTTTGCTGCTGTTGTTGATTGATTGGGACTGAGTGATTATATGTCCGTTCCGTCTGAGAAAAAAATTAAGTGTTTCTATAGCCAATTCAGAGTATAATTATCCTGATTATGATGATGGTTTTTGTCTATCTACTATGATACAACCCCTCTATGTTTTTCCTGGTGTGGGGTTTGAGTACTATGATACAATATAATCTCCTCCGCGCCCCTTCCCATCTGGGAATATCATACACACCCACCCTCTTCGCTCTCCTCACAAACACTATCAACCCCTTTACCTCCCTCCAAACCCCTCTCACCACTTCACTTCTTCCCCCCCCCCCCCTTCGTCGCCACCACCGCCGTCTTCGCATCACCAGCCATCCTCTTAACCCCCTCAATACTCTCATCCACCAACGCAATCTCCGCATCAAGCTTCAACAACCTCTCCTCCAATATCCGTCCATACTCCTCATCCGACAACGCCTTCACAGGACTCCATCTCGAATTCAACCACCCCCCCTCCTTCCCTTCCGCACCACCAGCATCGCGCTCTTTCCGCCCCTCCCGCGCGTCGGCGTAGTTATACGCTGCTTGCCCGAGGGCGCCGAAGGTGGCGAAGATTAGGGAGCCGGGGATGATGTTTTTGCGACTTCCTGGACGTGTGTTAGGTGTGGTTCAATGTGGTTCAATGGCAGGTCAAATGGGGGCGGGGGGGGTTACTCAGAAGCCCACCGATCCCGCCGCTGACGCCGCCGGCGATGGCGCTGGCGGAGATTTTACGTGCGGATTCCCCGGTCTCGGCGCGGAGTTCGTGGAGGAGTAGTGTTCGTGTTGCTGGGGGGTGGTGTTAGAAGATTCATACTGCCAGGAAGGGGTGGGGGGGGGAGGCTTACCCCAGAATGTTGAGCCAAGGGTGAACCATTGGAGGCCTGATGCTAGGGCGAAGAGGGTGGGTGTTGTTGAGCGTAGGACTCCGCTGACTGCGCCAAAGAGGAGGCCGGATACACCTGGGATGGGTGTTAGTTGGGGTGTCTGGATATTTCTCGTCGAGGGCTGGGGGAGACACGTGACGAGGTGTGGGAGAAGTGGACGAGGGGATAAGCGCTCGGGTCTGCAGATGAATCAATTGGAAGGGTGCAAAACGAACCGGTAAAGCTGCCAACTTGCAGAGCTGGGGATACAACGTCCATGAAGTCTAGTGGTGGAAGGGCGGCTTGAGGAGAGGAGGACGGCCGCCCTGGGGTCTTCGATCCATCGTCAACCATCCTGAAAAAGTAGGGACAGTTGCTGTCTCACAGCTGTCCGTTGTATGGTTACCGCCTAGTACCTAGGAAGGCACTGTATATCTCATCTCTCGGGTTCAAGGGATACGGAGCGCTGGTTGATATAAATCTCTGGCTGTGTCTAGATTTGGCAGGGGAAATCACGTGAGCACGCGCTAATTTGTGGAGGTACAGTGTTTTATGTATTATACTAGATGTTACGGTATCACAGCAGTGTATGGTGCTAAGACAGATATATTAGGAATAAATATAGAAGGATATATAGAGCAACGAGTAATATTCAATTTATTACATATATCCAGCATTTATGCTCACATATTATCTTCAGCGACTGACCGCTATAGAGTACCACCGTACTTCCATATCGCTAATCCCGCTATTTCCGCCCATTCCGCCCATGTCCTGCCCCGCGCTTGCCAGCACATGTTGTCGCAAATTCCCCAATCCAGCCAAGCCTCCCACACCACACCCCACTAACCCCATCCATCCTAGCTCCCCCACCACCCCTGTTCAAAAAGTTCACAGCAGCGATTGTACCCCACCACGCTCCCAGCACCCATTGACTATCAAAACCCATCCTGCGGGACTCATGGCATGAACAGCTCCTCCTCCTCAACCACGAAATAAACCCTCCAATCCCATCATAGTCCGAACACACAACCATGCCCCCTGACGAAGCGCCCACCACAACCCGTGGTCGTGGCCGCGGCCGCGGCCGCGGAAGAGGAAGAGGGCGCGGCGCGGGAGTCATCCCCGCGAGCGTTGACGCCGCGCATGGGGTGCCAGCGACACCCGATGTTGAAATGGCGTCTCCGAACACGTCGCCTGCGTCGCCTCCGACCGAGACTCCTGCTTCGACGCCCATTACGAGTTCCGGTGCTGCGGGTTCTGGCGCAGCGCCAGTAGCGCCGATGGGCGGCACGACGGCGCGCCCGGCGGTGCAGCGGCTGGAGAGTTTAAGGGGGAGGGGCGCGAGGGGTGCGAGTGGTGCGCCGAGGGCGGCGTCGAAGTTTATACCTAGGGCTGGGCGAAGGACGGCGGAGGAGAGGGAGCAGGCTGCTAGGGAGGAGGCGGAGAGGTTGAGGATTAGTGCGAAGATTGAGGGGGGGGAGAGGGGGAGGGGGAGGGGAAGAGGGGGGGCGAGGGGGAGGGGAGGGAGGGGGAGGGGCGATGCGATGGGGAGGGGGGATGATAGGGATAGGGTTGTTGGGAGGGCAAGTGGGCCGTTTGCGCAGGCGCCTGAGGCGGGAGGTGAGTTTGAGTGGGGTTTTGAGGGGGGATGAGAGGCTAATTTGGGTTGCAGATAAACGAGGGGGGATGTTTGGGCCGGGGAGTGGGATGAGGTCTGGTGCTGGTGGGGGTGTGGGTGGTGGAGGGGGAATGAGGATTAAGACCGATGGCGGTGGTTATAGGAGTGGTGGGGGTGGAGGTGGAGGAGGCGGAGGAGGCGGTTGGAGCGGAGGTGGAGGCGGTGGTGGAGGCGGATACAGCGAGCCAGTCTATCCTGAAGAGCTGGAAGAGGGTGATGACATCGCGCCACGTACGGATATCGAACATATTAATCTGATCAGCGACGACGAGGACGATGTCACAGGACAATCTCGGGCGAGGAAGGGCAAGGGTCGCGCGGGTGGACATGCGATGAACCCCATTCGACTTACGAGGCATGAACATAAGGCGCGTGTTATGCTTGTTAACACGGATTCATCGAGTGGTGAACCAAAGGCTGAAGTGGAGGGGGAGGTCAAGGTTGAAGCCCCTGAGGAGAGTGGGTTGTTCGTCCCACAAGAAGAGCCAGTCGTGAAGCGCGAGCCAGGAGCCGAAGCTGCCGGGGCGGATGAAATGGAAGTCGATGCCATACCTATGGGCGATATCCAAGCCGGCGCTGAGGCCGAAGCATCGCCATCCATGGCACATGAGACTCCCAAACCAACACCTGCCACCGCACCAGAGAAGCCCTCATCCTTCCTCGCCGCTAGCGCCAAGAAACCCGTCCTCCAAACCGAAGAGGACAAACAAGAATACGAGCGCTACCTCGAGGACATCGACATCCTCGCCCGCGAACTGGGTGGTATGAGCACCACCGCCGCTCCGCCACAAACCGACGGCGACGTCATTATGGGCGAGGAGGCCCAGATCAGCCCGGATCACAAGGAAGGCCGGCTGTACCTCTTCCAGTTCCCACCTATCCTGCCGAAGCTGGCGAATGTGGAACAACCTGTCAAGCAGGACCCCGGAGACGCAGATGTCCAACTCAGTGATATCCCATCCGGTACTATCGACCTCGATGACACGCCAGAAGTCAAGGCCGAGCCAGCAGCAGAGGCAGACGCTGCTGTGCCTCGGCCCGTTAACGGATCCAAGGTGAAGGATGCGCTGGTGCAGGAGCCGGGATTGATTGGGAAGCTGGTGGTGAGGCGGAGCGGGAAGGTGGAGTTGAGTTGGGGAGGTACGAGTCTGGCGCTGGGACGCGGCGCGGAGTTCGATTTCCTGACCACGGGGGTGGTGGTTCAGGGGCTTGGGGCGGAGAAGGGGGAAGAGGGGGGGGAGGAGATGAGTGGGACGGGGATGGGGAGGGTGATGGGGAAGATTGTGGCGACGCCGGATTGGGAGAAGTTGTTTGGATGAAGAGGGAGGCTTGTGGTGCGTGGGCGTTAATTGGGCGGTGTTGGGAAAATAATAAATGGTGGAGAGGCGTTTGAATCTCTTGCCGCATTTCATGCAGGTTGATATACAGCGTGGTGTAGGATAGTATAGACAACATTGTATTGGATAGGGTCTCCTGCTGGTGGCTTATACTATAAGTCATGTGCACACATGCTTGAGCTCTCAGTGCTAACCCCACACCCCCCACCCCCTTTCACAGGCGACGCCTACCACCCCTTATAAAGAAACTTAACTCCTCATCTTTCAAGCGGCACAGTGGCGCAGTGGGAGTACCACTGTCAGGACAATCTGGCCAGGGCTTGGAATGAATAAAGAGGTCACCAATTCGACACCCAGACGACAATAACAAAAAAAAACTCAATATAACAAAAAGTAAAATCAAGTGATTTTCTCCTCATCGGATCTTAAACAATGAGATCTGATAAGTCTTTTGCATTTTTAAACAACGAAGCAATATCCGAGAGTACTGATCTATATCATTAATATTTTTTATATATATCAAAATAAATTTATTATAAATTCATACCGATATTAAAATAAAATAATGAATGAGTGTGAAGAACGGAATTTATATTGTATATAATATTGCTTATTTGTATGCTTCTATATGATCCATCCTACTCTACCCTAGTTGGCATATGATGATTCCCGAGACTCATCTAGCCAATATATTGGCTGCCATACACCTCCATTGTCTTATGTGATGCTGTGAAACATTTTGTGTAATAGCGATCTTAGGTCGGACCTGCGTTTGGGCTTCAACTACCCCGCGTCCATGCCATGGAAGGCGAAGCAGGGTAATCAAAGCCCCTGAATAGTAGCTTCAAGTTCTATCAGACGTACTTTCAACCGTTGATTGATCTCGCGCAACCGTAGCACAGTATGGGCCGCGCACTGGCAACCGCCTTCGTGGGCTGTGAGGATGAGCTTTGTTCGCCGCTCCAGCCATCAATACCATCTGTGCCTTCAGCGACTGGGATGCCACACAGCCCGCATTCTGCGCCGTCATCAACCTCCGGTGTCTTGAGCTTGCTCGATGTCCTGACAACATTCGCCACAATGCTTGGGTAATTCTCCTCGACAGACTCGAAGTACTGTGTCATCAAGTCATCAATTGTCGTGCTCTTGCTGCTAGCGCTCAGCGCTGACTTGGTATTCACTGGGATCACTATGTCGGCCAGAGGGGGCGATGTGAGCTTGGTGAATGCGACCAGTTCCTTCTTCAAGAGATCGCGCATCGGGTAGTTGAAGGCCAGGTTATCGCCAAACGGCGAAGTGCCATCCGAGACCTGCCAGGGAAGAGAGAAACCCCGGCCTTTGGCAGTTTCGGTGAGTGTCTTCTCGGCGAGTCGGGTTGTTGAGTCACCGAAGAGGATGCTACAGCAGTTGTTCTTTTCGGCGACGGATACCAGAAGGCGCGTAAGGAGTGTCGAGGCGATATCAGAGCGAGAAGTTGCGGTCGCAATGGATTTGAGGAGATTTGACAAGCGCTCCTTTTTTGGGAGTTGCTCATCGACCGTCAGGCCAAGTGATGGCCAGTCGATCGATCTGATGTCGAGAGCATCAGCTATGCTGACTTCGACGTATGTGTGCTTTGGGAATTGGTCTTGCACCGCCTTCCATAATAAACGATTCTTTTCAGATGCGGCTTCATCTTCAAATTCGAGATCAACGTGTGTGATAATGAGTTCGTACGAGGTGCGGCCCATGCGCTCCGATTGTTTTCGTAGCTGTTCGTCGAGAATATGGAGGAGCGAGGTAGAAGATGCGCCGAACGAGAGGGGGAGCAAATATCGCTTCGTCTCTGATTGCCGGTTACGATCTTTATAAGTCTCTAGACGCTTAATCGCTTTGGTGTTCACATAGTACGTGAAGCATTGCCTTTTGGGGTCAGCGAGGCTGGGTAGAAGAGGGGTCGTTTACTCACAGACAGACTGGCTCAGATCGAATATTCGTAGTGGCCTCGTCTTTATTGCAGCGCTTGCAAATAGATACAGCCTCACCAACTGCCTTCCCCTGATCAATAATCTGAGTTGCCATTTTTGAACGTACGGCTGTAGATATTATAGATTAATGTTGCCTCTTGACTTTGTCAGTGGGGGCTGTCAAGGCTGAAATATCTTTTGTCAGCCTCGGTTTTGACAGGGATGTGGCGTCAGCGGGTTGTGGGTTGTTCCGTGGTTCCGGCTTTGGTTTGCCTTAGGGGCGCAGTGGGCCTCTTGGGAGCTATTACGACGTACCTTACCTCACTTGGTCGTGTCAAGTCTATCGATAATTTAACATCGTTCGAATGCCAAGGTACAACATTGTTTTGGTTCTACATTGATCAACTACGAAGCCCGACTCTGGATGAGCTTCACCTACGAGATTGACACCTAAGCTTCGAAAGCATCTCGAAGAATTGCGGACCGAAACCACCGGCTTAGTTAGTAGTTTCAAGGCGACGCGGCCTGCACAGTCAACATGAGGGCCTGGAAAAATGGACTCCTGTTAGCTGGGCTTCTGCTGGCATCGGCCAATGCAGGAGAAGTTGTATTAGTTAGTCTCCATTTCACGGCGGAATAATGGATTGTTAGCTAATCTCGATTCGCAGGATCAGAAGGAGGACAACAGATTAAAATGCGCCGGAATGTACAGCCGGAAGTCTTGGGGAGGCAGCGTGGATCCATTCATCCTGGTCAAGTTTTTGAAGCCCCCTGCTGAGCAGAAGGCGGCATCTGTCAGTCTTGTGATATTCGAGTGGAAGGATGAGGAGCTTGTTGGAGTGTTCCCCGAGGGGGCTGCTCCTGGTACTCCCGTATGCACAACGTCAATGTTATATACCCCTGGCCCGTTACTAACCCATCTCTTAGAAAGAATATATTTGCACCGAAAAGAATGTTCAGAAGAAGCTTTGCGACAAGGCAGATCTCAACAAATATATTCTGGCGCCAAATGCGACTGAGTCCTCGACATCCGAACTCAAGACCACCGCGATTGATCTGAAGAACATAGCAGCAACAAACTACATGATCAAAACCACGGGATACTACTGTGTTAGCACAGATGCCGACGAAGGCGTTGATTATCAAGCAGTCGTGGAATTTCGAAACGCTTATGGAGAACTGGATGGTGCTCAGATTGCCAAGCTACCGTTTTACGGGGGCCTGACTATCGTATATGCCTTACTAGCAGTTTTCTGGGGATTCTTCTATGTTCAACATAGGCACGATATTCTCGCTGTTCAGAACTATATTACGGCCATCGTCATATTCTTGATTGTCGAGATGCTCATGACATGGCTTTTCTACGATTACCAAAACCGCAATGGAAGCAACGTAGGCTCGAAAGTATTGATGATTGTTGTCGCAGTTCTGAACGCGGGCCGCAACTCTTTCTCGTTCTTCCTTCTCCTGATCGTCTGTATGGGCTACGGAGTTGTCAAACCTACTCTTGGAAAGACGATGATCTACGTTCGCTGGCTTGCATTTGCCCACTTCGTCTTTGGCCTCATTTACGCCATCGCGAGTTTGACAGTCACCCCGGATAATGCAGGACCCATTGTCCTCTTTGTTATTCTGCCTCTTGCTGGAACTCTCACTGGTTTCTATGTGTGGACTCTTAACTCCCTGACGCACACGATTAAGGATCTCACAGAGCGTAAGCAGAACGTCAAGGCTAGCATGTACCGCAAGCTCTGGATCTGCATTCTCCTCAGCATTGCTGTCATCTTCGCATTCTTCTTCTTCAACAGTATCACATTTGCTGGCGTCAGGGATCCGGACTTCGTTCCAGGGCACTGGAAGACAAGATGGTTCATCCTTGATGGATGGCTGAACATTGTCTATTTCGCTGACGTTGCGTTTATCTGCTACATGTGGCTGCCAACGGCGAACAACCGCAGATTCGCAATGAGTGACGAGGTAAGCAAAGAAAATGCGGCTGCACCTGATATCTGTACTAATATGACCAACAGATTGCGCAAGATGACGAAGGTTTCGAGATTGGAGACTTTGGAGTGGATGATTCCGGAGATGAAGAGGAGGCCCGCGATGAGCGCGGCACTGAAGGTCCACGATACGACGCTGCACCGAAATCTGCGCCAACGAAGGCACAGGCTCCAAATGACGCCCCGAGCGCATCGAGGCAGTCGCTAGATGGCGAAACCATCTTTGCTGTTGGAGATGACGGGGCAGGCTGGAGCGATGACGAGGCGGATGATGATGATGACAAGAAGAAGTTGGTGGGCAAAACTGGAAAGGATGCGTAGATAAGATTTGTCTGTATTTTATGTTTCTGATAAAGTTTGATCTTGGAGATCTTCGGGGGAAGAGATGAGGAGGTCTCACAGCGCTAGCAAAGCTAGGTCGAGTTTTAGGGCTCAAAGCAATATAATTCATGAACGGTTTCTCACGGCTGTTATCAGATTATCATACTACTAGGCAGACCTTCTAGCGGGCTACGGTAATAGAACAGAGAGACTCGCCATCCTACGAATGGAGGTGCCTATTTTGTGCTAAGCTAAACCACAAAGAAGCCTGCATATTCCCATTAATGGCCCACATGATGAAGCATGTTGAGAGGTCGATGCCGTCTACTTAGGGAGATGAACATGAGCGGCTGAAGATCGCGGCTGGTGTATTAGTGTCATGGGGTAGGAATGAGGGGAAGAAGGCATCTATGAGACAGGAAAGAAGGGCGAAGTCAGATAAATATCGGAAGCGTCTAGCGGTTCTCCCGATGTACGGCATTGCCTACTTAGGGAACAAGGAGACACAAATTTCTTGCCGATGGTGAGAGACTGGTGGTGAGAGACTGGTGGTGAGAGACTTGTGGTGGCGGTGACAGGAACGAGGCGGCGGTGACGGGAAAGCTCGATCGGAATCGGTGGTATGCCACTCCCTTCCCCACAAACTCAGGATAGTGTGAACCATGTCGAATATAAGTTGTCGCGCATTTGCAAGGGTGAGTATCTCGAATAGCCGTTTGATGAATCCGATGAACTGGTTTATGGAGCTATTCTGGGCGTCCTGTAATTAGAGTTACTATTATGGCTAATCTGGATATCAGGTTGTGAGAAATCATGTTTGAGAGTTCGAATTTCAATTTTCTATTTCTAATTTCTAGTCTATCTCGTCAACACCAGTCTATGTCAGGGCCTCACTGTCCTTCCTCAAGACAAAATTCCCCAGACAACTATGGGTCAGAAGCACGCCAGTACCATCAGATGAATTCTGATAACGGAAGAACCGACAAAATGCCAGTTGGATGAAGCCCCAGTTACTGAGCAGTGTCGAGGTCGGTCCAGTTATCAAAACCCATGTCGGCGAAATCCATATCATTGAAATCCATATCTGCCATTGGATCGAATTGGCCACCCGTCATGTCGAAACCAAGGCCAACAGGCCGAGTCTCATCATATACGCCGACACCGACGTATTCACCAGAAGGTGCTATCCCAGGTGTGTCCAGAAAATTGAAGAAGCCATCCAGGGAGTCGTTGTCGAAGTCGGTTGGTTGAGAATCCTCAGGTGTGGCAGCCTCGTTGGGTGCAGAAGGCTCAAGATCCGGCGTTTCGATGGAGGCGAAGAGCTCATCAAAATCATCATGGTCGGCAGTACCTAGCTCACTCTCCGTGGATGCCGAAATATTGCTGGCTTCATCGGTGGACCCAGGTGCAGGAGCTGCAGAGGGCTCAGAGGCAGTCTCAATGTCAGATGACGTAGAAGTAATCTGCAATTTGTTCTCCGGGAAGTCAAATGATGCCATGGCGGACTGCGCTGTCTGGGCAGTAGTCGCCGAGGAGGCTTGGGAAGCAGATGCGTCGACACTTGAGAAGCTAGAGGTTGCCACAGGAGACGACTCCGGAGACGGAAGCGGAGGAAACGCCAACTTTGTGGTGAGTAACTTGACCGCCGACCGAGTAATAGCTGAAACGGGTGCTGGCATGTTCAGAGAAATTGGGCTGGCCTGTGATCCATGGGAAGATTCCGAATCCAGGACGATTGAGAATGGGTTTGGCTGCGCAGCACCGACGATGGCCTGACTGGTTGATGGGCCAGGAGAGATTGTGGAAAACAGAGCATTTGCAACATTGGCAATGGCAGAACTGGAGGCAGAGCTGGAGGCAGCACTGGGCTTCTTCTTTGTAGACTTCTTTGATTTTGGCGAAGTCTTCGTGGTGGTGTTCTTGGCTGCACCAGCCGGTGAAGTGCTGCCCTGGGCATTTGGCCCAAGAGAGAGTTGTCCAGCGGAGTTTGGTAGCTGCACCTGGTAGAAAGGTACAACAGGTGTGTTAACACCATGGTAGCCAACGGCTTTAGGTGTGATTGGAGTTGCACCCTGCTGTGTTGGACGACCAGCATGGTCAATCATCACCGCATTGCCCGTCTGGGACAAAAACACCGGATTGGGGGCAGAGATGTCCGCAAATTGCATGGGAAATCCATCGCCAGTTGGTGTATGACCACCGAGAGAATTGTTGGGAGGCAAACCATTGGCAGCCTTTGCGGCAGCATCTTTCTCGGGGTCCTTTTCCCAGTTGACACCATCAAAGGCGTTAACCAAGAAGGAACGTGGTGCCGAAGGCAAATTGTTGATTGCTCCTTGTAGGTTTCCCAAGCCTGGACCTGACAGCACCAATGGAGGCAGCTTTGGATGATTTGGTACATTTGGTACTGGCAACCCACGTGCACGAAGGTCAGCATGCTGGCGTCTCATGGTGGCAGCTCTAAGCTGGGCTTCTGCGACTCTAGCCGCATGAGTCAAGGTTGGAAGCACAAAGTTCTCACCCTGGTTGGTGTTGTTGGGCTGGCGGCCAGATGGCAGAGAGTATGTAGTCGTGGGGTTTTGTTGACCCATGGAATTGAAGGTCTGGTTGGCATTTGTTCCGTATTGCTGAGGGACATAGCCAAGAGCACCCGGAGTCAGTTGCTGCGAATTGAAGTGGCCACCTTGGTGACCACCAAAGGTAGGCTGTAAATTAACAGTCATGAGCTGTCCATTGACCATGATCTGCTGTTGACAAGCTCCGGAAATTTGCATGTTTGAAGACTGATAACCAGGCATGCCTGGCATGTTGCCGAACATATTTTGTTGCTGTGGCAAGAGCTGACCGTTGGGGCCAACAATGAAGCTGGGAATGTGAGCGCCAAATTGAACTGATTGGGCCTGAAGATTCTGGACTGCCATTTGCTGGAAGTTGGCATTTTGGGCAAGTGGAGAAAATTGTTGGTTGAAGTTCGACAGATTATTAAAATCCATCATGTTTTGTGCATGTTGGCCGTGGAAGCCATTTTGCACACCATTGCCTTGATGCTGCTGGATGCCAAATGATGAGGCAATATCGGGGTTTTGAACCTTGATAGCCTGTGAATTGTTTGGTTGAGCAACCACGGATTGTTGGTGGTCACCATCCTGCTTCTCTGCAAATAGAACAACTCCAAATTGCTCCGGCGAGAGCTTTGCAAGCCACTTGCGTTGTTCAGCGTCACCCCATGTGAGGAAGTCTCTCATTTTGTTGAGGTCATCGCCGTCGAGGGATTGACTGGTCGATATCTTCTTGAAGTGCTCCAAGCCAGCAGCAAAATCCTCAGGGGAGAATACAGATTCACCCAGGACAAAGATGCGCGAGCGTGGAGTAAGGGGTGTTGCCTTTCCATTGAGGCTCTTACGAGCACGCTTCTTGGGTTGGGATTGGTGATTGCCAGCATTCTCTCCAAACTGGCTGTTTAGAGAGTCCACCATCTGCAAGTTAAGTCAGTAAGTCTAAATGAAAACTATCACTGATTGAATTATAATATCAGACTTGGGGAGGGTAATTGTTGAACACATTAATGATAGCTGAGGCGCGATATGGCGCGTCTGAAGCTTTCAACCGTGGTTTAATCAAGAAAAAAGGGGAAAAAATTCATACCTGATCATGTGGAAGCTGACGCTTGTTGCTGGTAGTAGTAGGAACAGAAGGTGCAATTAAAGCACGGTGGCCAGTCTTGTACTGGTCGAGGGTGAGGCCAATCATGCCGCCAGCACCGTTGATGTCGTGCTCAGGATTGAGGTGGTAAGTGGAGGCAAGAGAGGTCAGAGCAGGGTTGGTGAGGTCCGAAGTAGAAGCTTGAGTATCCTCGGACGCGTAGGAAGCTGTGTTGGGATTGAATGGTGGGTATTGGGGTTGGCCAATTTGGACCGAAGGCCAATTGTGAGAACTCATGTTGGAAGAGAGCAAAGTTGAGAAGGTAAAAAGAGAATTGATTACCACAATGGTGATAAAATGAAGAAGCAAGGTTTGAATTGATTGAAGAATTGATTGAAGAATTGATTGAAGAATTGTTGTTGAAAGCGTTTTGTAAATTGGTGGTTGAATGTCGAGTTTGTGGAAGAAAAAAAGTGGTTGTGGGGGTTCGGTGAAAGTGAGGTTATAACTAAGCGGCCGAATATATCAATGAATTCACAACTGGCGGGCAAATTGAGGAAGGGTTAAGCTTTGACCCCAAGCTCAAATTTCCTAATCTGGCAAAAACTACCAGCCACCCCAAAAACAATTTGGATTGGGATGGCAAAGTATGGAGTAGTATACTGCCACAAATTCTCCCATGATATTTCACTACACCATTTCAATTCCGGGAAGCTTCAGCAAAGTATTACCTCGACTTATATATTCCTTCGTGATAAATCAAGATCTAATAATCATTCACGTATATCCCCACGAAAGCACAGCCATGTAAATGATTTTGCCCAAACTATCAGGCTCACTTGCGACATGTTCTAATCATCGTAGGGGAATATCGCTCGCTCTTAGAAATATAAAACACACAATACCTTCTTAAAGCATGTGTTGCCTCATCAGTTATTCCAATTCCTCCTTGTTTTCTCTTTCCCCACCAGCGACCGTGCCGTTGGGCAGAGCCAGATGTCGGGCCCCTTATCTGAGTCGCATTTTCGACCATTTTCAACCAGAGTCTCGATCTCCTTTGCGACAGTCCTATTGCTGCTTATAGTTGTCATGTCATTGGACCAGCCATATAAGAACACGGACTGGTTGATCACAGAGAGTACTTTCGATACTTCGATGGCCATCGGTCCTATGCGGCGTTCCATATTAGGGATGTCCACTTCAACAACATCAATCGGTAGCCTCAACTCCTGTGGTATTCTGTGAGTTGAAAGCTCCTGCAATCCAGCAACACGTTGTTTGCATGTTAACTCTGCTGTACCATCTCTATCCAGGATGAAGTCTCTTCGTCGTTTTTCTGAGTCTGTCCCTATCAGGTCGACAATCTCATGCATACGTTGTGCTGCCTCTCGAGTACATAGAAGTTTCCTTGAACCACAAGCAGGCCAGAGACTCTTGGGCAACAACTGATCGTCCCTCTCCATTTCGATTTGCCTCTTAACTGCCCGGTGATGCCATTCCTCAGTCTCGACCGGGCAATGCGACAAGTCGCTCACAAGGGCAAGTAGTATGGTGCAATCAATATTGACAGGGTCCGTAAAGTCTGCAAATGGATTGACAGAAACTCTATCCAACACATCTGCCAATGGAGGCGCTGGTTGCAAATCTTCAGATCTTTGGATTTGGATACCCATTCCTTCAATCTGGCCAAGAATTGCTTCCACTTCATCTACACAGCCCCGAGGAATCTTGGGCAACACCATGCGGATTTTCGGATGACGATATCGCACCCTAGTTGCACGAGATGCTGCCACCAATCCCTCTGCTTGTTTCAGTAGGCCTTCTGCCTGGACACTGCTGGAGCTGTCTACTCCGCTGTCATACTCCTCGTCGCTGGATGAATCGACAATCCAGCCAGCTTTGGCAATGTCAAATAGTATCCGTTTCTCAGTCAACGTTGATACCTTCACCCACTCCAGTCCATCTTGGGCGACGATATCAACCAGAACATTGGAGCGCTTGTGGATCGAGCCTGGGGTACTCCGGACTTTCTCTCCGTCGGGAAGATTCACGGGAGAGGGCCAGTGGAAGCGTTTCCCCAGCGCCACAACGCCCGTACATCCTTTCGCAGCATCCCAAACGGCAGCATAAAAAGGGAAATTGCTAGACCTTAAAGTGTGGGCAGTCTTTGGTACTGAAGGATCTGATTTGCAAAGCTGGCTATGAGTCAGAGAGGTCCGGTTTACGATGAATACAGCAAAGAAGCACCTTTTCAAGCAATTTATACTCAGTTTTCACACTGCTTTTAAAGTGTCGCAGCTCTGCAGTTTCTTTTTTCTCGTCTTGGAGGTAGTTTTGGAACACTTCTAGTTCATCAACAAGGACACGGCATCTGTCTAGAAGCTCTTGTCCTTGTTCTGCACCTCCTTCAAGGTCCAATTTTGATAACTGTGAAGAGACATCAACTGACGAGTCTTGATGCCCGTTATTTTCGCTCATTGTCTCCTTTTTATTAAGATAAAATATAAACCTGAATGTCTCGGGGACCGTCGTCTTCAATGATGATCACCCCAGCTAGTGCTGCCGCAGAGCCGCACCTTATTTTACAACTGGCATGCACTCGATGATTCCGAAAGCCACGAGAACTAATAAAGGAAAACTTAATATTAAATAAATGTATGAGATCGCTGTTTAGAATGGACACAGTTAATTTTTACTCATGGTCAAAAGTTTGCAGGTTAGACAATGATAATGAAATAATTTTGACATATCTCAAAGCACGTGACTATGATGGATGTTTGTGCCCCACCATGCCCTACTATAGCAAGAGTCGTTCAAATTTGGGAAACTTCCACATTTGCATGGGAAACACAGAAAGTTCTTGAAAATGTTAATAATAGAGATTAGAGTATATTCAATTGGAATTAATATGTAAACTTACAATTTTGGCCTGTAGAATCGAAATTTACCAACCCTTCTGTCCAATCCGTTAGCGGCTACCGTACTAGCAGCTCCAAACCTGTCACTTTCGTGGGGTCGCCTATCTGGACAACTCAATCTCACCCCGCTGGAAGCTACAACATCCCACTCCCGCCACACCTCACAGCCTCGGCCGCATTCCCACAGCAGGAGCAAGTCATTCCTCCCTCGCGACCTCGATTCGCCTTCATCCAAAATGCCGTACCTCCCCACAGCCCAGGAGTGGCTCACTCAATCCGCCCTCCTCCTCCAGGCGCGTCCCACAACCGTAGGTCCCTCCTTACGATGCCCATAGCCGTCTCGCACAACCCCGCTGCTACCCCTCCTCGTGCAAGCCTCAAACTGATCACCGCAAATAGTCCCGCATAACCACAAAATACACCGTGAAGCCCTCCACGCGCCGCCCAACCGCGGAAACCGGCGCCCCTGCCCCAGTCGCCTTCTTGACTCTCAAAACCTACGACCCGGCGTCAGGCACAACCCTCAAATACCGCACTGACAAAGCCGCAGAGGTTGGACGCCTCGTGCTATCCCTGTCCCGACTCGGGCGCGAGATGGCTGGCTTGCCAGAGCTGAAGGAGGAGGATGTTAAGATGGAGGAGGCGGATGCGGTCGCTGGAGCGGCGGCGCCGGTGCCTGAGAAAGCTGGGGCGCAGCCAGGTGGAGCTAAGAAGGGGAAGAAGAAGGGGAGAAAGTGAGGGGTTGTGCTGGATGGGATGGGAGGTGGTGGGTGGCATTATAGGCGTTTTTGGGCATACTGTTAAGCGATGTTTGAAGGTTGGGCTGTGGAAGATGGGAGCCATGGTGGGGTATAATATGGCAGGCGTGGGATGGGATTAGATTTCATCATGGGGCAGATACCTGAAGCTAGATATCCAAAGGCTTAGATCTCTCACCGTGCTTCATCAGATGTGCCCTTAAAGGATACGAAAACCCGATCACTATCCAAACACTATATGTACAACAGGCCTCGGCGGCCAATGAGGGCTACGATATTAATGGGTTCAATGACGAGTCTCGCAATTGGTTTAACGAGCTCGGCTGTCAGGCATGATGCCCACTCTTAGGATCACTACTGTTACCGCCACTCCTTTGTCGCCGTCGTAATGACTTCCTGTCGCCCCACCCCCTTTCTCACCACTGTTTGGCAGCGTCACCACCACTCCCCTGTCACCATCACACAATACGCACGAGCACGTAGGTAGAATCTTGGTCCCGGCAGTCCGTAGACGCTAGGCAAGCTGAAGACAGCCAGCAACGAGAACTCGAGTTCTCGGACCATAGTACATGATATGAATAAAATCTTCACTTAGTTACTCCATATCGGCAATCCACTGAGAGAGAACCTCAACTAGTATGCAACAGAAGATGATGAACGCAGTTACGTCAACGCAGCATATGGCGACAAAGGCGACCAATGGAGAAGGTGGGTGCCAATGGACTACGGTCTGAAAAACTTGAGTGCCCTCGCGAATACTAGGATTGAGGTATCAATCAAAGCTAACTGGGATATGTTAAAGAGAACAATGAATCAATCTGACCTCTTCAACCTCGATACTAATTATGGCAAATATGACTATTCATAACACGGCCAAGCAATTATATGAGAAGCAACCACGAAAGTAGTTTTGATATAACTTATTCAACTACTTAATCCTATTTCATACCACATTTCGTGGCATTGCCATACCCCTTTCCAATCCTATCCACGTGTTACAAAACAACTCCCAAAACTCCATGATGAGAAGAGTGATCTCCTGATGATTAACGGCCGAGCCCGCTAGCATTCTATGCCAGGTATATGAAAGAAAAAATATGTTCAAGACACCCACCCACCACAACAGAGCTACCCGTGCCAAGTTGTACAACCTTTCAGGTCAATTTAAAGCAAAAGCAACGCCGATGGAACCATTCGCATAAATACATGATAAGAGACAAACCAAAGAATGTGGAGCATCTAGAAGTCTTCATCGAAGTTGAAGTCTCCGCCATTCTCTGCTTTCGACTCGATCTGTGCAGCGGTATCCTCGTGCTTCTTGGTGGTCGATGCCATGACACCAGTCTTTTGGTAGTCGGCGACGCGCTTCTCGAAGAAGTTGGTCTTTCCTGCCAAGGAGATGTTCTCCATGAAGTCGAATGGGTTGGTCGACTTGTAGTACTTCTCGTTACCGAGGGAGAGCAGCAGCCTGTCGGCGACGAACTCAATGTATTGCTTCATCAAGTTGGCGTTCATGCCGAGCAGCGCACAGGGAAGTGCCTCAGTCAAGAACTCCTGCTCGATGCTGACGGCCTCGGTAATGACGTCTTGAACGGCCTTCTTGCTTGGGCGGTGTCTGAGGTGGGAGAAGAGGAGGCAGGCGAAGTCAGTGTGGAGACCCTCGTCACGGGAGATGAGCTCGTTGGAAAAGGTCAGGCCAGCCATGAGGCCACGTTTCTTGAGCCAGAAAATGGAGGCGAAGGAGCCAGAGAAGAAGATACCCTCAACGGCAGCGAAGGCAACGAGACGCTGAGCGAAGGTGGAATCCTTATCTTGGATCCACCTAACTGCCCAGTCGGCCTTCTTCTTGATGCAAGGAATGGTCTCAATGGCATTGAAGAGGTATGTGCGTTGAGCCTGCTCCTTGATGTATGTGTCGATGAGGAGGGAGTATGTCTCGGCGTGAATGTTCTCGATCATGATTTGGAAACCGTAGAAGCAGCGGGCTTCTGGGATCTGGACCTCGCTGCTGAAGCGCTCGAGGAGGTTCTCGTTGACAATTCCGTCAGACGCGGCGAAGAAAGCCAGAACGTGGGAGATGAAGTAGCGCTCATCGTCATTGAGGCGGTTGTTCCAGTCGTGAAGGTCCTTGGAGAGATCAATCTCCTCTGCTGTCCAGAAAGACGCTTCCGCCTTCTTGTACATCTGCCAGATCTATTGCAAACTGTCAGTATAAAATCCACTTTACGCGTTACGCGTCCGTGCTGACGCGCGATGACGCGAATTGATCACATACCTCGTGGTACTTGATTGGGAACAGGACGAATCTGTTCGGGTTTGACTGAAGCAGTGGCTCATCGGCTTCCTCTGGCTTAATTGTAGGTGCGATCAAGCTCAAATCGGCCTCTGCCACGATTGGCTTCTTGGTCTCGACGACGGCATCGACTGGTGCTTGGGCGTCGAATGGGAGGTTCTCCTTTCCAACAGCGGCGAAGTCAAGCTTCTTAGCTGGGGAGTCGTTCATCTTCAAGTTCTCGAGGGAGGACGCTGTCTGTATCACTCGTTAGAAGCTATCCCACGTCGACGGTGAGGGTGGCAAGGGATTACATACCTTCTTCGACGGCGTGATTTGGGTTGCCATTGTATTGTTGTATGAGGATAGTGAGATCAATTGAGTTAATTCAGATGTTCTGGTAGTTTTGGCACAGAGTAAGAGAGAGTAGAGAGGAATTGGCTGTGTTGATGGTGACGTGAAGAATATGGTGGTGGAGGGGAAGAGCGCGTCCTTTGTAGTCCCCGTCTGCACCCTAGTTTGTTTCTTGGAAGCGCGTTCTTTCTCACGTGATGCGACTTTACGCGTTTTGCACTCTAAAAGGGAAGAGGCTGGGATTCGCACCAACACTTTTACAACACAGCCTAACCGCAGTAAGACACCAAAACTCCACCCTGTACGCCTCTAGATCCGTATTTCCGGCCTCCGTTGGATCGAGCTGAAATAATTTCTTGAAACTGCCCCATGTTGTCGCATTTGTGTGGACAGAGACCCCTCGCGCTAGATGATCTGATAAGATTAACCCTGGCAACGCGCAGGCAGCTGTCCAAGGATACAGTCACCCATATCCACAGATGGATCTTTTACCCACAGCCATGCACGCGCGTTTGTTCTGGCTGAAGTCATAACACGTCTTGGTAAACTTAGTAAACTTAGTAAAGCTCAGCAATCAGCTTGGAAGTGGGGCTTCCTGACTCATTTGCTGGGCTTTTGGATGCCCAGCCAACGAGTTCGTTTGTAAACATGGGAACATATATTTCACTCATTACCGTGTCTAAGATTGAAGCGGGGTCAAATTCAATGCTGACATTTATTGCTGTTATATTCAACTGTAAAATTTTATAATTTTTACCGTGGTATCTAGCTCCGAGTCTTTACAAAAGTTACAAACATAAATTAACATTAAGGCACCGCATAATTAATAACCAAACACCCTCATTGCAAACACCCCTACCGAGTACGAGCTGGTTTCTGACGCGTGCTTGGTTCTCTGGCGGGGCGGGACGGCAAGTTAGAGAGTGGCGTATCGCCATGGCGTTGTCCGGCGGCTCTCTCGACGTCAGGCTGCTTGCTTTTCTTTCCAAAGCCAAACCACCCGCCACCACTCTGGGTTGTTGTTGTGGCCGTATTAGTTGTACCCGAAGGCGTTTGACCATGAGTTCCCGATGGAGCTGTCTGACGCATCGGAGGCTGTTGTGATGGTTCGTTTGCAGTATACACTGGAGGTGGACCGCCGGCCATCAGGCGGTCGAATTCGTCGGGATCGCTAGGGTCGACTGTGGGCAACGCGGCGCCTTGGGATTTGAGCCTGGCCTGTCCCTTAGCACGAAGATGTTTCTCCAGTATAGCAGCGTTTTTGGTGTTGGCGCGGAAAACAGCTATCACTTCTATTAGCGATGGAATGGAACAAAGGCTTGCCATAACTTACCATCTGCCAAATCGCCGAGAAAAGGCACAAGACCGATAAAGAAGTCAATGACGATGTTAAACATCATCTGCGACTGAACAGCACCAGGGAGACCACCCTCAACCTGCTGGCACGTCCGATATACCATCATTGCCATGAATGCATCCAGCGCATCACCGAAGCTATACCAATACGTTAGCAGCGTTCTAGGAGACGGCGGAAAATAATAACTCACCCTGGGATTATACCAATAACACTGCTCCAGCCAAACCTTATACCACAGCAGTTGAACAAGCTCATATCAAGTCTATAAGCCCTGCGCTTGACCTTCGTCAGGATCTTCCCATCATGCTCAGATATGCCTGGTGGTAATGCCTTTCGGACTTTCTTCATTTTCGTCTTCGAGGGCCTGCCATTTAGTCGTGTAGCGGGGACGGATTCGAAATAGGGATCCTGTAGAGAGAGTTAGTACGTCGTAGTGTAAATTATTGTATGAGACAAACCTCTGTTCCGAAATTATTCTTCAACGACTCCCCTAGGAATTTCTTGCTAACATATTTGGCCAGCAGGGAAGTCATGTTGGCGATGGTTATCGATGGTCGATAAAACTGGAGTGAGAGTCGTGGGATTTATGACCCTCTTGTGGCGGACGGTATCGCCGTCGAATTTGGCTTTCTTTGAACGATAGGTCTACCGCGAATTCCGACTGTTTCAGGATGCGCTTTGTGTTATTTTTGGTCGTGAAACGGTGGTGAGCCAATTGGCTTCCAACACAGCACCTGATTTCGGTGAGATATTTCTTAGATTAAGCGCGACTACTGATAGCCAGCGTTGTGGTTGTCGGAATCCAATATGACACAGGGTGACTTTCTGGAGTAAATGTATGTAGTTGAGGGGACGGATTAGAATGAATAGCCCAACGGATGGCTATAAATGGGGACTAAAAGAAGCAAATAATGTCGGCTAGATTCAAGCATATATAGCAATTATCAATGCGTATATGTACAGGTTCTGCTGGCGCACGACGGGGTTGTCGTCGCGTTTATCTTGATTTTGGCGGCGACCCAGCACATGTCCAGCCCCTTGGAATTTAATGCCAACCAACGTCATTGACAGGGTGAGGTACAAACAACGCTAGTACGAATACGAGTAAGTGCATGTTGTTTAAGCTTAGACGGCTGCGCCACATCTGCGCCACAATATGCACCGCCACATCTCCAAACTGTCGCTGCATCCGTGGTATGTTGGTTGGTGCAAAGACAAAGCACGGCAAGCATCGTCATTGAAGATACACCTACCATGATATAAGCACATTATCTGAACCGTTATTTCCATCAGTTTCTGAGCCTCCAACTTCTCATCTGAGATACCTCGCAACTCTGAGGTACTGGTTCCGCGAGTGATATTGACCGACGTGTTTCCTAGCCGCGACACCTTGGCACTTCACGGAGCCGCCTGCTCAGGATATTCCTATCCTCAAGAAACACCCTAAAGTACTTTCGAGTCGTGGATATGCTAGCGCAGTGTAGCCTAGATGACAGACTCCAAAATGCAGCTAGAAGACTGTGAGTACAGGATGAAAGACCAGTGAACTGGAACTACCCGCTATCATGGACGCGACAAGGGCTGACAAGACGATGCTGGAACAGGGCTCGATGATTTATGTGTTCGATTTATTATCAACTTACCAGAGGAGGATCTCTCCTCAGTAGCGAGGATATGTTTCCAAGTCGAAGAGGCACAATGGTTTTACGAAGACTTCATTCGGCCGTTGGATCCGTCTCTCCCATCCATGTCCCTCCGCAGCTTCTGCCTCAGGATATTCCAACATTGTCCCCTACTATCCGCATTTTCGATTGACAATCACATGCGAGCCTTCGAAGAATTCCTTCTATACAAGACCCGCGTGCCTGTTCGAGGTGCGATTATGCTGAACCAAGCGTTGGACGCCGTCGTGCTTGTCAAGGGTTGGAAAAAGGGAGCGAATTGGAGTTTTCCCAGGGGCAAAATCAACAAGGATGAAGATGATCTTGATTGTGCTGTGCGTGAGGTATACGAGGAGACTGGCTACGACATCAGGGCTGCAGGCCTGGTCCCGGAATCAGAAGAAGTGAAATATATCGATATCCCTATGCGCGAGCAGCATATCAGGTTGTACGTCTTCAGAGATGTCCCTATGGACACTCATTTCGAACCAAGAACAAGAAAAGAAATCAGCAAGATTGAGTGGTACCGATTATCAGATCTCCCTGCTTTCAGGAAGAAAAATCACCAGACGGGGAATGACGCTGAGGTTGCAAAGAACGCGAATAAATTCTATATGGTAGCGCCATTCTTGGTGCCACTGAAGAAATGGGTTCAGCAGCAGAAGAAGAAAGACTCTGAGCGTGCTACAAGCAATCAGTATTTGTCTCAATATGCAGATGAGGGTCAGACTGAGGAAGAAGGCTTTAGAAGCGCAATCGAGGGCTTTGAAATGCCAATTTCAAATGCCCATGGAGCTTCAGCTCCCGAGTTGAATACTATGGAAGGAGCTACGGCAGCTCTTCAAAGACTATTAAAGATACAGCCTGCGACGCAGGGCCTACAGCCAAACCCTGCAAGCGCTGCCCAATACCCAGCAGGTAACACCGGCGACGCCCTGCTTGCCATACTACGTGGAAAGCCCCAAGGCGAAGCACAACAAGCTCCACCTCAACTACCTCGTGGCCCGGCAGACTTTGCTTACAATTCAACTCCAGCGCAGCGGAATCCGCAGCGGAATCCGCAGCAGCAGTACCCAATGAACCCAGAGGAGTCAAATCCTCAACCATACAATGGAGCCTCCATTGGCCTGGACAACAGGATGCAAATCGAACAACAGCAGAATTATAATTACCCTCCTCAGCATCATCAGTTACCTAACCTAGTGTCTGGTGGTATGCGTATGGCCAACCCTCAGATGATGGGGGCAGTTGGGAACCCAGCACCTAACGCCGGCCAACAACATCCTGCGATGCAAGGGAATGCAAGTTATGGTGCTGATCCTGCCTACTTTTCGGGCGCTCAATTTCCTGGGCCACAAGTACAGCCTCAGTTTGGACGCCACCCGCAGTTCTTGCAACATCCCCAACCACTCCCGCCACAAGTCCAGCAAGGCGTATTCACTGGTGGCCAGGGCCACAATCCGATAGCTCAGTTTATGCAGCAGGCTAGTCAGCAGAATATGCCACAGATTCCTCAGCAGCGCCCATCTCAATTCTCCCCTCCAACGCAACCGAATGTACCAAACGTACACGAACCTGTGATATCTCCACCCAAACCAACGCCGCCGCAATTGACCAGCCACTCCTTGGCCCTCTTGAACGCGTTTCGTGGGCAGGATAGGGTGGTGCCAGAAAGCAAAGTTTCAGACGGTCATCCACTATCGAGATACACTCAGGGGCACGTAACACCTACCACGCAGCTTCAAGAGCTTTCAAGCGAGCACCTGATCCAAGAGCAACCAAATGTCAGTCGCCCTGTAGCAAGCTACGAGCAAAGGCCGCCACAACAAGATTTGCGCAACTTGGCCGTCGGATCCCCGCCAGCCGATGTGCATAAATCAGCACTTCTAAGCCTATTTAAGACCCCCACTGCCCCTGCTGCTCGTATGGCAAAACCTATTTCTGCAGAGCCTCCCCAGGTTCCTCCAATGCCAACGGCAATGGATACTCGGCCTGCAGTATCTCCAGCTTCCGCTACGAGGGTCCGTGGACCGCTCCCTGATGGCAACTTAGCCCTCGCTAGGCCAAAAGCTGATGCTAGACCTGAGGTTCAGCCTCGCGCACCGGAGCAACAGCAGCCATTTAGGCCGACTGCTATCCTATCTCGTCCTGCCCAGGCAGGTTCAAAGCCTTCCACTCCGCAGCCGCGGCAGCCTTCGCAAGCTCAGCAGGCTCAGCAACCTCAGCAGCATCGCCAACCACCGGCCAATGGCAGGGGAGCGAGGAAAGGGGGAAATACTCCGAAGCGCCAGGCTGATGTTGAGGCACCACAACAAGCACCGAAACCCTTTGCTCCTCAGATCTTGAAGCGACCAGCACAAGGAATTCCAATGCCTCCAATGCCCGCAGAGCTTTCTGGTATCAGCCCGACTAGAGTATCACCACCGGTTTTACCAACCATTGAGTCGCAGCATGCAGCTCAACCTACCCCTCCTCAAGGGCACAAGCAGGCTCTACTCTCGCTGTTCAAGAAATTGCCAGCACCAGCGTCACCGGGACCCGCCGAGCAACAGAAGCTTGGTGGCGAGAGGCCTTTTGCTTCTGGTGGAGAGAATACTGGAGCAAGGGGGTCCAGAAGGACCAGCAACCAGGCGCCTATGTCCCCAACGGACAAGGGATTCCTACTGGGCTATCTTGATACTATTGCCAAAGGAGGGCTTTAGATGGTGGATATGGGGCTTCAGCGGTGTTAGCGATAGTTGTTATATAGTGATGGGTTTAGGCATTGGTAGGGGGATATTGGGATCAGAGTGATAGTTATTGCAGGTTGCGTTGAGTTCGGAGTAGATATGAATATAAATACATTCAAAGAAGCATACATGGTCATTGATATGCCGTCATCTGAACAGGGCAAGCCTATCTGACACGGGCATACCTTGCTATTCATGGATGCTGGCACTTACGGGTGTCCTACTACATTAAGACATGTCACCACCTCGATTTCAAAGTCATGTTTTCCCATCGCTGTCGCGCGTCCAGCCCCTTTCTCGTCATCATACAATTGATTTTGATAGCCCAGCAAATGACGGGCAGGGAAAACAATCAATTAACCAATTTCAACGCATTAGACAAGCATGCAATGTTGAGAGATTTGAGGTCTCTATTGAGGATCCATCCGCCCCTTTTCTCGCCGCCGCCCCATTTTCTCATCACCATTGCCCTATTTTCTCGTCACCGTCTCATATCTCGTCGTCATTTGCCGCTCTTTCTTACCGCTGTTCTATTAGCTGTTACCCTTTGCCCCCTTTTCTCCTGCGTCCCATTTCCTGTTACCGAGAGGTTATTGTCGGCCGCCTTTTCTTGTTGTCGCCTTGTTTTCTCGTTACCGTTGCTAACCGTTCGTCCCATTTCCTCGTGGCTATTTACCCATACTAATCGACGGTCGTCTTCCCAAAAAAAAAGCGCCATAGCGGTCGGTGCTATTAAACTCTGTGAGATAGAATAGGCACTAGATATAAAAATCTAGGTCTCCGAAATTGTTAATGTCTAGTCCCGAGCGCTAGGAATATTTGTTAATGCTATATCTCTCTCTAATCTCGATCGCGTTTTAAATAATTGGAAGTTAAGGTTGCCGTAATGAAGCTACCCCACAATACAAAAACCTCCGTGCATTCCGCCATGACGAACCTTAACCGGACGCAGCTCTCGCAGCTCCTCTCTCCGTGACAACAACCCCCAACCCGCCATACCGCAATGAAGCGTCCACTCTCCACCCGCTTGCTATTGCAGCTTCAATCCCCCACCCGCACACTCGCCAACCCATACATCTGCACCTCCTGCCTCCAATCCCGACGCGCCCGCTTCTCCAGCAGCCCCCGCCTCAATGCCAACCCCCCACCTCCTCCGCAATCAAGCTACGCCCTCCTCCCCTCGCGGCGCCTGATCTCGCTCTCCGGCCCCGACGCGCCGCACTTCCTCCAGGGCGTCATAACCGCCAACATCTCGCCATTGACGCAATCCACGCCGCGCACGAGCGGGTTCTACGCCGCTTTCCTGAATGCGCCGGGCCGCATACTAAATGATGTCTTCATCTACCCCGATTCGAACAATCTGCTGAAGGGGAAGTATGATGGTAGTGGAGGGGAGAATTGGATTGTGGAGGTTGATGCGCAGGGGGCGGAGACGCTGTATAAACACTTGAAGCGGTTTAGGCTGAGGGCGAAGTTCGATATTAGGTTGTTACCTGAAGATGAAATGCAGACATGGAGTTTGTGGAAGGAAGACAAGTCGAAGGAGGTTGGGATGGGGTGGACGCCACACACTATCCCCACTGAGACCGTCCCAGCCCCAGCTGGTCACATTGAGTGCGTGGACATTCGGGCCCCGGAGATGGGCAAGCGACTCCTGCTTCTTGGCGGCTCCAAGCCACCGGCAGAAGAGACGGAGGGGCTGGTGGAGACAGATGAGATGAGCTACACGATCAGGCGGTACCTGAAGGGTGTTGCGGAGGGCCAGGATGAGATTCTCCGTGAGTCGGCTCTGCCGCAGGAAAGCAACATCGATTATATGTCTGGTATCGACTACCGCAAGGGCTGCTACGTGGGTCAGGAACTGACAATTCGCACACACCATACTGGAGTTGTACGAAAGCGGATCTTGCCCGTTCAGCTGTATGGCGTTAAGGAGGACGAGCCACAGATTCTGGAGTATAAGCCGGAGGTAGAGATTGCGGCGCCGCCCGCGGAGACACAGATTGGGCGCTTTGAGAAGAGGGGGCGAAGCGCTGGGAAGTGGTTGAAGGGAGTTGGCAATGTGGGATTGGCACTGTGTCGACTGGAGATTATGACGAATGCGATGCAGGGTGAAGGGGCGGGATACAAAGAAGGGGACGAGTTTAAATTCGAATGGAAGACCGAGGATGGGGCGGAGAGCTTGGTGAAGGTTAAGGCATTTGTGCCTGCGTGGCATCTGTCAAAGTAGAAAGGCTGTTGTACATTAAGATTGGTTACGATAGGCCTGTACGTTTAAGTGCTCGAAGCTTGATGAGAGGCTGGGCAATGTACAAATAGAAGTATACGATATAGTATATATGAATCTCATCTTTGATTCGCTTTCTGTATGCTTCTTTAATCTACATATAACACATGGTATCATAAACTTAAATGCCCCAAACGCCAACGCTGAAATGCAATATGCACAGGGAGTCTCTACAAAGGACTGTCAGCCTCCTTCCGCCGAATCTCCTCTTCCAATCTCTTCTTTTCAGCATCCTTCAGGCGGTCCATCGTCGCTGAGAACTCATCCTTTGCCTGCGGCACTACCCTTGGTTTAGGGGAGAACGAGAACTTCGGCGAGGACAGTGGTTTCTCGCCCGCTTTAAGCCCATTCAAATCGGGTCTTTTCACTGGTGTACTGGTATCCTTCTGGTCATGGATGCCCTTCTCCTTCAACCTCGCCTTCCAGTCACCGGCAGGAGACGCGGATGGGGTATCAGCCGGGACGTAGACGCCACTTTTCCGCGCCCGCTTGTCGGCCTTGCGCTTCTCCTTGGCTTCGGCAATTTCTCGGATGCGGCGCTCGAGTCGGGCGACTTCATCTTCCTCTTCAGCTTCCTCTGCTGCTGTTTGTGTTGGCTCTGGTTTTGGCGGTTCGGCAGGTTTAGAGGTGGTATCGGCTGGCCGTTTGGGTGGAGGTGTCGACACGGAAGGTTCAGCAAACGATGGCGTGGATCCACCTTGCGCCCGTATCTTCTCTTCCATCTCTCTCCTCCTCCTCTTCCCCTCCTCCGCCAGGCGGCGAATCTCTGTACCCATCTCATCTTCTTCCTCCCTCGGTCTCTTCCCTCCAACTTGAGTCCCAGCTCCCACACCGCCCTTTTCCCTCGCCTCTAACTCCTCTTTCATCTGCCTTCTCCGCCCCTCGAACAGCTGCTCCTGCCTCACCTTCTGCAGTCTCGCATTGCGCGCATTGTCGTACGCCGCTTTTGCGGTCGGATCGCTCAGCACATCGTTCGCAACCTGGAGGAGGTGGAATTTCTCGGGGTCAAAGGCGGCGCCAAGTTTATCGGGATGGTATTTCAAGGCTGTTTTGCGGTAGGCTCGGCGGATGTCTGAGGATGATGACTCGAATTCGACGCCGAGAAGGGCATAGAAATCGACAGTGGAGGAGGCATGCTCCATAAGGTCGTCTTTCGGCATGGCTGTGAGGAGATTGAAGTAGCAAAGGAATTTGTAGCAGGGACTATCGAGAATATCGAGGTAAAGTTGTAGCGAAAGTGAATATGGCTAACGCGTAGTTCAAGAAGTCGCATTGAAATGTGAAGATGGTGACCTGCCTGGACACTTTTCTGCCACCGCTGAATCTACCTGGGTTTAGCGTATAAGCGTCACGCCAAGAGATAAGCGCACTCTGAATCACTGTAAGCGCGTCCCTTATCACCCCTCCTTTCCATGGTTTATATTTGAATATTTTAATGCGCTATTGGAATTCAATTAGAAATACAACAAGTGGCATTGCATTTGTGTCAAATAAGCTCTCAAGCGCCGAATCTATCCGACAGTGGTATCTAAATGAAAACCGGCCAACTCCAAAACTTAATGCGCCCCTTCCATCTTCAAATCTAACAAATACATTTATCACAATTCATCTCCTCTTCCTCAGTTCCCTTTCCCTCCTTTCTATCTCCTTTCTCTCGCGTCTCTCGCGCCTCCTCCTTCTACCCCACTTCAAAATTACTTTCTTGAACCACCTCACTATCATTTCCCGCATCATTAGTAGCCCCATACCAACCGCGACCGGCGCTGCAATGCTCCAAAAGTAGTTGGTATTGTTATTAAGGGCATCAAAGTCCGTGAAGTTCATTCCATAAAATCCCGTAATCACAGTAAGTGGCAAAAGGATAACGGTGACAACAGTCAATTGTTTCATCGACTCATTCTGGTATGCGGAGATCGTGTTGAAAATTAGGCTTATTAGGCCCGATGCTGACGTAGCGATCTGGTCAAGCTCCGACAGGATACTAAGGCAGTGATCCTCCACATCCCCGAGATACGTGTGGGCTAGTAGCGAGATGTCGACAGTAGAGGTATGCGAGACTGAGGGCCCCGATTCATGATGAGTGAGCGTGTTGTTGTTGTTAGCAGCGGCAGGAGAGTTAGGAGCAACGGTGCGATCGCGGAGTGCACGTATAAGTGTCGCAATTGGGGAGATGAAGTTGCGCATTGTGGCGGTCTCGGAGGTGAGAAGGTACAGCTCGCGGGTATGTTTGATGTCGGGCTCAGTTAGGACATCGAGCTCTAGCTCCTGAATAATCTCGGAATAGGCGGTAGCAATGGGCACCGCGTGATCGATTATCGTATCGAGAATGGATTGGACCAGCATGGAGGCGTCGCAGGAGCGGCGAAGAATGGTTTCGGGTGTTGCGAGACGCCGCAGAATCGGCGCCTCGATATCGTCTGCAGACTGCTCAAAAAAAGAGATCACGGTGTTGGAACCGTGGAGAAAGACAGAAACCTGCTCAGCGCAAACGGCGAGACCATTGCGCGTCATGGCCGAGTTCCGTTCCATGAATGTCATGAACTCTGGATTTGGGCCCCCGCCATAACGCTGTAGTGTTCGCAGTTGGGAACCAGCACGCTTGTACCGCGCACTGTGACCCCTCATGATATCCTCTGGAGACTCCGCAGAAACTGCCGCCCTCGCTCTAGCGACTGTGGGGTCTTGGCGGCCGAGTCTGTTTAAGAGCTTCGACACCCAGCCCCGTTTCTCCTTGATACTGCCTGTGGGCGACTTTGAGAGGTCGCTCTCCTCGTCGGAATCGCTGTCAGAATCACAGTCTTCAGGCAACCTCACGAGCTTCTGCAGAGTTAAGATGAGAAAAGTATGATCCGAATACCTATTTTATATCAGCACAGAGTTTCTATTAGCAATTTTGGGTAGCTTACCAGTCTGCCTTCGTCCTATTCTTCGTATTAACCATATCCTCTATGGCAAGACTGTGGAGATTCTTATATTTGCCCAATGCCTGAATAACGTCCCAACTCAGTCCGTTGACATTAATCCATCGACATTTTGCCCAGGCTAACTCTTCCGATCCTTCCTTTTCCATTTTCTCCGTCCTCTCCAGCCACAATGGGAGTGTTTCGTTTGTCAAGCGGCGCATCACCATATCGTCTTCACTGTAGTCTACGACCGTGATATCGCACTCGGCGCGTAGAGGGAGCAGCTGCTCCCGTCCACCATTGGGCCTTGCAGGATCGAGTCCTGGCTCCTGGCCAGGCTTCCATAGCGGCCGGCGTGGGTTGTCGACCACAGCTGGGAAGGTTCCCCAATATGTTCCAATATGGCTCTTCCGCTGTCGGAGTATGGGCGCAACGTTGTGATTGTCGGCCTCAGTCGCGATGGACGTTTGGGTATCAACGCTATGTAGCGGTGGGTAGAGAGAATTCTTCCTTCCAGCCTCGATATCAGGCCCGTCGTTGGCTATTGGTATTTCCCCCTGTGTCCCTAGAGGCGATCCAGGGGCGAAGTCCCTGGATGCGGCCATTATAGTTGCGCCTTATCGCGCCCGGGACCTGAATCTTTGGGGGTGGATTGATACGCGGCTGTAGCCAGTATCAGGCACGATTCTCATGGACGCATGGGTACCGAGCAATTGGACTAATAATACAAATATATATCCATCACTTGCGCCAGCAGTATTCGAGGTGACGGTCAAGAAATCCTAACCTTCAAGCCGTCATCCACATTTCGGAACCTCCAATGCGATTCCTTTGCACGAATGTTGTCTGAACTAAATCAGGCACTAATGTTGCCAAGGCATAAGTGCTGTTGTTTAATTTTGGCGTGTAGAATATTGCATCACGTGCAAATATTCCTGTGAGTGCTGGGAGTAGAGACTCATTTAGATCTAAAATCATCAGTCATTGCATATAACTAAAAGAATATATCGCATATAATACATATTATCTACAGCTGCGTCCTCTTGTATGCCCAGTACGCACTCCAAGGCAAACTCAAGGGTCTTCCCCTGACCTCTTCTCTGAAAATATCAAAATCCGCTTTCTCAAGCTTCTCCAGCCACAGCCTTGTAGACACTGCCGGCATGAGCACGCCGAATCCCCTGGCAAGCTCTTCGGCCGCAGAGCTTTGCGGTTCATTCAAGTCTCGGCTTTTCATGCCATAGTCGTGTCCTTCCTCTCCCTCATGCTCAAAGTCGTGGCCCATGTCTTTCCCTTCCTGAAGACGCTGTAGCATATTCCTCGCAGTTATTAGATGGTCATTTGCCCGGGTTGCGACTTGAAATACAGCGTCCTTGAGGCCCGGCGCATTGGCACCTTGACGTAGAACGTCCTCCTGCTTCGTATTTGTATCTGCCATGACATCAAGCGGAAGCAGAACTGCTCCTTGGCGAGCACCACCTTCGCCTCCTAAAGATCCTGCCGATGCTCCGCTATTGCTATGGTGATTAGGTGGAGGCGGAAAAGCAATAAGAGGCATCCCGCGAAGCACAGCTGATATCCCTGCGGCTTTACCAATGTGGCTGGCCAAATGGTCTATTGACATAGAGTGAAGGGGAAGGAATCCCAGAGTTAAGTACATCAAAGTTGAATAGGTAGCCTCGGCATAGCTCTCCAGAGCATCCATGGTCGGGTATGGGCGATTATCCATGTACTGCTCTCGGGCATTTATGACCTTCATGAACCAGGCCTTTAAACTCGATGTGGGCGCATTCGGGTGGCGCTCCTTGAGGGTCTGGAGTGCATGGTGGAGGAGAATGGCAACCGGCTCTTTCGGCGGCGTATTCGCAAACGTTCGAGTTATGTTGTCGCGCCAGAATTGCATGCGCAGAGCGCCAATTGTTGGGTTGGAGACCAGGTCGGGAATGCGCGAGAGCTCAATGTTAAGGGCACGGATTGCGAGGTAGGCATCGCGGGTTGGAGCCTGGATGAACGTCTGTAATGTATATGAAGGAGAGTCAAATTTTCTGAATACACATTAGCTCAAATAGACGAGCAGAAGTTAGGGATAGTGTAGGTACTGGACAAGTGTTGAGCAGTAGCTTCGCGCTGAGCTGATGTCCTGGTCTGTCAACCGGGAAGCATTTGGCGCCGGGGAGCTATATGACGTTGTCGCATATGCGCATTTAGCTGTTGACGCCCGCCGTGCCGTATATTTGAGCCTAATACTGGCTCGAGTAGAGTACATGGTTATTGGTTAAGGAGCTGGGAATTTGATGCCCATGGACCGTTGACATACTTTCATTAAAATATAGCAAACAGAGCAAACTCACCCTTCCCACCTTGTCCACAGCTTTACACGAATTACACACGCAAGCACGTGACATACTTCAAAGAGTCTCGTCGTTCTACAACAATGATTAATGCCGCTGACACTTTTATACGAATAAATCCTCTTGGTATACCCGATTGTGATCTTCTCAAGAACTTGAATAAGTGAAAATTATAGAGCTGATATGGCGATTTCCAAAACCGCATTCTAGCCAACCCGCTCTAAGCTAGATACGATTAGCAATTTACGCGACTCGCGCGTCGAACCCAACGATCAAACCACAATTTCGATGACCCAACACTTAGGACGAGGCGTTACGCGGTTGTTTGGATAATGGACTCCTTTGATTTGGATGGACGACCGGCGAAGAAGAGAAGGTTCTTCACAGATAAACCCGAAGAGCTCGAGGTCGATGCATCCAGCCCAGCAACCCCAGGCCCTACCGAGGTTGATACCACTGCCTCTGAAGCAGGATATGGAAGCCCCAGAGCAGCAATTTTAGACGAACGCGATGCGCAAACCAACGTGCAACTTAATACGAGCTCCGAGAACGCACCGGCCTCCGACCAGGAAACATTCGAGCTCGTCATAGGCTATAAGATTGATTCCGACACCTGGCGACAACTGAAGCAAGCGTCTGGAGATAATATGGAAAGGGCGATAAATATGTACTTTGATGGCTCTTGGAAAGGCTCGACAGTAGCAGTGGCTTTACCTCCGGGCGCCGCTGCTTCACAGCCCTTGACGATAAACCCTGTAAAACCAGAAGTGCCCAATGTTGGGCGAAGCTCGAAACAAACCCCGCGCCCGATTGCAAATCTTCGGCGGATACCTGAGTCCCGGTATATAGGCGCTTTTGGCGTGGAGGGATGGGCCACCAGAAGTGGAACAGCCCTTATTAAGCATGGCGAGCGAGTGCGGATCGAGCGCCAGAAAATTCAGCCGCCAAAGCTTCCGCCAGTTAAGGTAGGAAAGAACAAAATCGCTCCATTACAAGTTACACCAAAGCCAAAAGGCGCTGCTGCCCGGAGAATAGATGTTATTGTACGATTTACCAATTCTAGGGGCGAGGAGGTTGGAAGGCTTTCGAGAGAGACGGCAAATTGGGTCTCGACTCTACTGGACCAACAAGTATGCAGCTTCGAGGGGGTCTGCGTTTATGCCCCTGATAGGGTGCGGACAAATGATACCATTTTCTTACAGCTGCGTTGTATGCTACTAAGATCTGCATTCGATAACACAGGATTCAAACCACCAGATAATAGAACGACGGGTCTATTTGAAGAAAAGGAGACTTCCGAGGAAAAGGACCTGCGCTTGCGGCAAGTCGCACTTGTGAAGCTCTTAGTAGAGGTGAATCTACTCCCTTCAAGAACGAGCGAGACCACTACAAAGCACAAGCGTCAGGGCCTTCTTCAAGCTGCTGAGGTAGCCGAGCAATATGAAAAGGAGGCAGCAAAGAAAGAGAAGTCAGAAGGAGAACCTGGCTCTTCGCCATCATCGGATACCGAGGAAGGCAAGGAATTAGAACAGGACCAGCTGGATACCCTGTACAGGAAGGCCCAATCTTTTGACTTCAGTGCCCCCGAAGCGGAACCGGCGGATACATTTGCGATGGACCTAAGGCCATACCAGAAGCAAGCGCTGCACTGGATGATGGCAAAGGAAAAAGACGAAAAGGCAGAGAAAAAAGAGGTGTCTATGCACCCCTTATGGGAAGAATATGTATGGCCTGTGAAGGATATGGACGACCAAGAATTGCCATTGGTAGAGGGCATAGATAATTTCTATCTCAATCCCTACTCTGGCGAACTGTCGGTCGAATTCCCTGTACAAGAGCAGCATTGCTTGGGAGGGATTTTGGCAGATGAGATGGGCTTGGGAAAGACGATTGAGATGATGAGTCTCATCCACTCTCATAAATCTGATGTCGCCATGAAACTACAAGACGGCGAGCCTACGATAACCTCTGTCAACCATTTGCCTAGGCTACAAACATTCTCTTCCGTCGAGCGAGCCCCATGCACCACTCTCGTTGTTGCCCCTATGTCACTTTTGGCACAATGGCAAAGCGAAGCTGAGAATGCGTCCAAGGAAGGGACATTGAAGAGTATTGTCTACTATGGCAATGAGAAAGCTGTAAATTTACAGAGTCTATGCTGCGCAGCCAATGCTGCTTCTGCGCCAAACGTTATCATCACGAGTTATGGAGTAGTCCTATCAGAGTTCAACCAGGTAGCAGCAAGGAATGGCGACAGGGGCACCCATGGTGGCCTATTTTCGTTGAACTTTTTCAGAGTTATCCTTGATGAAGCACATCACATCAAGAACCGACAATCAAAAACTGCAAGAGCATGCTACGAAATCGACGCAGAACACCGATGGGTCCTGACTGGCACGCCGATTGTCAACCGTCTCGAAGACCTCTTTTCCTTGGTCAGGTTCTTAAGAGTTGAGCCATGGAGCAACTTTTCCTTCTGGAAAACATTCATCACTGTGCCATTTGAGAGCAAAGACTTTATGCGTGCTCTTGATGTTGTGCAGACGGTCCTTGAACCGCTTGTGCTGCGCAGAACGAAGGATATGAAGACGCCAAGTGGCGAGGCCCTCGTTCCCCTGCCGCGGAAGACGATAGAGATTGTGGATGTAGAGTTATCTGAGGCCGAGCGCGAAGTCTACGAGCATATATTCTTCCGTGCGAAACGCGCCTTTGCAGCCAACGTTGAGGCAGGCACAGTAATGAAAGCGTACACGTCAATTTTCGCACAGATCCTCAGGCTCCGCCAGACTTGTTGCCACCCAATCCTAGTCCGGAAGCAAAACATTGTTGCGGATGAATTGGAAGCTGACGAAGCTGCTGATGCCGCGAGCGGACTTGGTGACGATATGGACTTACAGAGCCTTATCGAGCGCTTCACAGCTGAGACAGACGACAGCGCAGATGCCAACGCTTTTGGCGCGCATGTCCTCGAGCAGATCAGAGACGAGGCGGACAATGAATGCCCCATTTGCAGCGAAGAGCCAATGATCGAACAAACCGTCACTGGATGTTGGCACTCGGCATGCAAGAAGTGTTTATTAGACTATATCTCGCACCAGGTCGACAAAGGCGACGCGCCACGATGCTTCAATTGCCGCGAACCGCTCAATATGCGTGACATCTTCGAGGTGGTCAAGCATGACGCCGACCCCGAGGCTCCAGACGCGAAGCCACGGATTGCATTGCAGCGCCTCGGTTCAAACTCGAGCGCTAAGATTACGGCCCTGATTAGTCAACTCAAGGCGCTACGACGCGAGCACCCGGGTACGAAGAGCGTTATCTTCAGCCAGTTTACCTCGTTCCTGTCTCTGATTGAGCCGGCGCTGACGCGTGCTGGAGTGGCCTTCTTGCGGCTGGACGGGACGATGGCGATGAAAGCGAGGGCAGCAGTGCTAAAAAGTTTCCGCGACGCAAAAGGGTTTACCGTCATACTACTTAGTCTGCGGGCTGCAGGGGTCGGGCTCAACCTCACTATGGCGAGGAGGGTGTATATGATGGATCCCTGGTGGAGTTATGCGGTTGAGGCGCAGGCCATTGATCGCGTTCATAGAATGGGGCAGACGGGAGAGGTGGAGGTGAAGCGGTTTATCGTGCGAGAGAGCGTGGAGGAACGGATGTTGCGGATACAGGAGCGAAAGAAGTTTATGTGAGTTTCACTGCCTCTCTTTATTTTATTGCGAGTTTCTGTGTGTTAGAGCTGGGCTCGTGATGGGGTGGGGGTAAGGGTGTGAGAAGTCCAGCCTGTTATCCCTATCCTGCACAAGTCCACCCACCCACCTCAAAAGTATTGATACGCCTGTATCTCCCACATACGACCATAGATTCAAGAGAATTGGGCATCCCGTCCGCTCTGCCATACACAAGCTTGAAATCGGTAGATTAGTAGTTGGGTGGGTGACCACCAGCGAATACCTACTGTTGTATGTTTTTTGTTTTTGTTTTTGTTTTTGCTTTTTTCGACTTTTTAATACCCTGGCCTGATGGGTGACGGTGAAAGAAGGACTGGGGATCGAAGACTGACCTATTGCGTGTAGTGCGAGCTCTCTAGGCATGATGAGCGACGAAGAAAAGAAAGTACAGCGCCTTGAGGACATCAAGGAGCTCCTCAGCTGAGCGCCCCATTTACATTCGATCTGTCAGGGCCTGCACATTCGTGAAGAGGCCTTGTTTTTGGCGGGTCGTTACTAGGGAAAAGAACGACGTTGGATACTGTATTTTAATTTTAATTTTGAATACAGTATAAATCTAGAATTCCACGTGTGAAGCGCAGTGAGACGGAGTGCCTTTGGCAAAGAGGCTACCACTAACTCAACTGTGTGATAGCAGTTGGTGGTGGTTCTGTGGCACTCTAGAGATTTGTTCCATTTCTCGATTGGCTCATGTAGCTATAGAAGCCGCATGAGAATTACAATAGTTTCCTCAGATGGTCGAGGCTCCAATTTAACCCCGGAGATTATGAGCAGGGTCCCTTGTAGATCGCAGTGCACTTCGCCCCGGCCCGCTTTTCGACCGACTTTGCCAACCTTAAACCACCATCTGCACATGCTAGGAACACGCATCCAAAGCGACCATAATTGGCTCAAAACAATTGGGCATCTTGTTTTCTAAGTCATACACAAGCTTCTGCCAATCATGTTGTAAGGGTCACTTTGATTGATGTTCTTAGACATTTATTCTAGCCACCCAGACGAACGGGAAGTGGTAAGCGCTATGTGAGAGCCAAGAAAGGGATAGCTTGGCGAATTCCCCCCTAAAACGCCCAAGATTCTAGGGATCGCTCTCCCACGATAATTGATTTCTGCGGATAAGTGTATTTAGTCAGAGAACAGACGAATGAAATGGCCATCACGGGTCTTATCAGTGAGTGCCCCGTATGTTTGACTTGGCTATTGACCAACCGTCGGGCCAAAGCCTTTTGCGGAAGGCTTATCACGAGGCGCAATACCTGATGCTACGCCTTGGCATAACTTCCAGTTTTAAGAGCGTCACAAATTCCTTGGCCTCATTTTTTTTTAGATCTGTTGGCGACGATACCGAAAGCCAAGCAGTAATATCGTATGACTATGAGATTCCATGAAATAGACGCAAAGGCGTGCGGCCAGTGCCACGGCAGCGATGGCACACAAATATGATGGGATGGCCTCCTCAATGAGTATATTTCTTCTTGACTTCCCCTTTTCCTAATAATCCCGTCTAGACTATCATCGCTGCCTCTGCTACTTCTTTACTTTTCGTTTATATCACGTTTCCTAGCACTTTTATTTTTATTTTTGGCATATACTTTCGTTCTTTACATATCGTCTATAGTTGTCGAAGTAAGCAGGTCTTGCAATGTCAACCTTCTTTTCCCGGGTCTTGATTGTTGCTGCGTCTGTTACGTATGTATCGGCATCATGCGCCTACGGAACTCATCTATCCCCTCGTGCGGAGGAGGGAGCCCCTATTGAAGTTAATACCTTTGGGTATACGGGTGTCATTGTATGATATCCCTTGCCCCCCCCCCCTTTCACTTACCTTGCTCGGTTATGCCTTGCAATCGTCTGGATATATCCCCAGATAAAAAAAAATCCCGTTGCTAATTAAACATTCATTAACTAGGGGCCATTAAACTGGGCTGCACTCGATGGGGGCGAACGTCTTGTGCGCAACTGGACAGAACCAATCGCCCATAGACATGGTTGATGGCGTTTTCCAGACGCTAACCGCTGCCGATGTGAAGCTTCAGATCAACGATATGCCAGAGGGCACTGAGTTCGAAAACTTAGGTACAACTATCGAGGTGGTTAGCAAGGGTGGAACACTTGAAGCTGGTGGGAAGACATACGAGTTCAAGCAGTTTCACTTCCATTTGCCGAGCGAGCATCTGGATAATGGGACTAGCATTGCCAGTATGACCACATCCAACGTAACTACTAATGAGAAGAAAGAAAAGCTGACATGACTTAGTGGAAATGCATATGGTATTCCAGACCCCAGAGGAAGATATCGCTGTGGTTGGTGTCTTCGTGGACCTCGACACCGGCGCCGCCGCCGCTGCCGATGCTGCTACCACTCAAGTAATAACGCCGCCGGCGGCGAAGCGCGACCTTGGCCGCCATCCACATTCCCGCCGCGGCGAGGCCGCTTCCGCACCGCGGGCGGACAGCCACCTCAGCGCCATTATTGACCTTCTTACATCATCACTTGCTACAACGACTGGTACTTCATCCGCCCTTCTGGAAACCGTCTTTTCCCAGGTGGCTGAGGTAGCTAGCCCCGGATCAGTGACCAAGACCCAGCCGCTCGTCATGTCTGAGCTTGTCAATACTCTTCTCGCGGGTTCATTCCAGAGGTAAGCAGACAATTGAGCTTGATGCCAATGTGGCAGGATCCCTGAGATAATAAAGCATGCCCTGCCGTCTGAAGTTATGCTGACCTGTGGTAATGTAGCTACTCTGGATCCTTGACTACACCTCCCTGCAGCGAAGGCGTAATGTGGCTTGTCTCCACACAAAAGTTGAAAATACAGACAGCAACGTTCGAAAAGGTGCGCTCTGTTATCGGATTCAACGCCCGGCATTCACAAAATACTCCTGGTTTCAATAACTTGCTGGCTGTCGGTGCTCAATCTGCTGTCGCGGCCAAGGCCGCTGCAGCAGTTCCAGCAGCCCCAGCCGTGAAGATATAAATTAGATGGACGTGTAAGTGGGGTAGCCAAACGCCAAGTCCCTTGAGTGAATCGATTGCTCAGCGCTTGCCGCTAGGTTGTCGTAAAGGTTACGTTAGTGGGGATTGTAGATATCTTCGTGTGTTCATACATCGCACAACATCTTTGCGTATCCATAGTCCGGCCCTGTGTCCAAAGTCTCATCGATTTATTCAAGACCAGCTTTGACCGCCCGTGAATAGATTGCAATTTCCCATAGTTTTCAGTGCAATGAGGCTGTGTTGTGTGCATTTATGTTCTTGCTGGTTTATTATACTACAATGTAAGGCTAACTTCTACATACAACCGTAGACTCAGAAGATAAACAAAAACCGCTGTGCTTAACCAAACACACTTGCAACTAAAATTGTTTGTCGTATAACTATAATTAAACCAAAATGTACCATAGCTCAACAGACGTACAGTGCGGCCATTGTTAAAAATCGTCCACTTATAACTTTTCCACCGCTCATTTAGTTTATAGCTGCTCAAAGTCCGCGGCCCTATATTTTGGATTTGGCTGATGAGCCAGAAGAAAGTTTAAGGTTCTATTGCGTGGTCAGCTTAAGGCTCTCTCATCCATTTAACTTCTGGTGCAAAGCTAGAGATATTCGAAAAGGAGTAGAACACTCATCGAGGGGTAGAGGGGTACTGACTATCATGAAAATAAAATAAATAAAAAAGAATTAAACTTCGGCACCTGAAGGTGCGACCCTGACTGGAGATGGGAGGTGTGGCGCCGAATCCACGCTGTCTGCATCTTGTGATTGTTGGACAATCCGGGCTTCGCCAATTTCGTATAGTGGCACAACTGTCTTAGCAAAGTTTCTGGCGCTAATGCCGTTGGCAAACAACCAGTCTATTTCTCCAAATGTACGGCCTTTCAGCTCTGGAACTCGGAAGTAAACATATATGCAGCAAAGGAAGCACGAGGCTCCCCAAAACCAAGCCGCCTTAGCTCCCCAGTTCCAGGCAGAGGTGTTAAGCATAAAGGGTGTAATAATGCTGTTTAAAACACCGAAGGATAAGTATCCAATGCATCCAATGTTCATTGTCTTGGATCTTAAACGTGTTGAGGATATTTCGGAGACAGCCGTATATGTTATAGGCCCGACGCTGGATCCGTATACAAAGGTGAAAGCGAGAAGCAGGCCACTCTTAACCCAACCCGATGTCTCTATAGAGATTGGGAGAGAGGCTACTGTGCCCACACTGCAAAGGACTAAGCAGAGCAAGGCAAGGCCTGTAAGCTCAATGGTTCGGCGGCCGTAGAGTCCAATAAAAGCCCAGCTTCCGCAAAAACCAACAAAGCCAACAACGTACTAAAACGACAATTAGTTCTTATTCGTAAATAAGTGAGGGTGAGTAGAGGAAAGAACTTGGTACTATCAAAAGCCAGGAGAGTGCTAGATGTGATGGATAAAATTACTTGCCTGCATAATTTGCATCATGAAAGCCTTTTCCTGGGTAAGGCCCGCTTCGACAAAGAAGTAGGCAGACCATTGCATGAGGGCAGTGCCACATGCGTTTTGAATCGTCCAGAAAACAACGGTAATCTCGGTGCGTCGAAGATTCGCACGTCGGAAGCAATCAATATATCCCACACCATTATCCGAGCTGTTGATGTTGTTCTGGTTCGTCTGTATTATTAAATCGAGGTGGTCGTCAACTGAGTATCCCGCAGGTATATATTTCTTGCTAACAAGTTTGCCCAGGGCTAGCCTTGCCTCTTCAATCTTATTGTGGCGTACAAGCCACCATGGCGACTCCTGTGCGATGATAGCAAAGACGAAGAGCGGGAGTGGGAATGCCCATTGCAGACCAAGTGGAAGCTTGTACGATAGCTCTGTCGAATTTTTCACTAGAACCTGTAGAACAATGGATGCACCCAATTGGCCAATAATCCAGCAAACGTTGGTCCAAGCAGTAACGTATCCTCGGATTGCAGTTGGACAAATATCGGAAGCATAGTTTGTCGTAATTGTTTGAAAAATCCCCCAGGGGATACCACAAAGCAACGAGCCAATTAGAAATATAGGCAGCGACGTAGCAAAGAATGTAATGAAGGTGAATCCTGACAGCAAAGACAGAGCTGCTAATATCGTCTTTTTGTAGCCAAACCTCTCCACAACCCAGCCGGACAAGAATAACCCCATGATTTGTCCAGCCATAGGGCCAAGGATTACGCTGGATTGCCACGATGCTGGAATCTGGCATACCTCAGTGAGGCTAGCTCCAGGGCAGGCAAAGTCGCGTCGAAAGACTGGCAAAGTGACGAAGCTCGCAAGCAGAACGAGGCCGTAGCCTACTATGGCGCAGGCAAGAGAGAGAGTCAGAGACATGGCGACGGCTTTGCGGAACCCCAAGACGCATTCTCTCAGGGTCATGGATTTCTCAACGATTGCTGCCCTTTTTGCGCCGTCATGTCGATTAAGAAGAGTTGTATTCTTTTCATTGTTGGATTCGCTGCTAGCTGTGCTTCTCTTGAACATGCTTGCAGTATCGCTCGAAGCTTTGCTATCGGCGGTGGGCATTATGAATACACCCTTTAAAAATAGGGGGGCATCAAGGGTTGATAATTGTTCTAGAATTTGAGCGAAGGCAGAGACAGGATTTTACCAAAAAGGGCAAACTTTACGACAGGCATCTCATATATACGATTTCGATGAGAATCCACTTTGCAACTAGGCAGAGCTAATAGGGATTCCTTCCGTCTACCCTAAATAATTTTGTGTTAAAGTCAACGAGCGGGCGGCAGCAGTCCAATAGGAGTTTCTACATTTAGTCAGAGACTCTTTACATACACGGGACCTCTCCAGCCTCATCAGCAGCGCGCTTGAAGTCGGCGGCTGACATCTATAGTAGATTTCGTGAAGGCGGTCTAAGTTAACAGCTTCGTAATAAGTCTAAATATCCAAGACATCTTTTCCGCGCTCTGACGCAAAGTCAAGTATATCAGCTCATTATAGCGTCTCTAGACTCAAAAACAAAAAGAACCTCTGCAATTACAGTCCTAACAGTTCTAGACCATTCTATAAGAGATGGGGCGATACATATTCATATTTGGCCCCTGACACAGCAGGGGGGCGTCATTTGTGGGAACCCTTATCTGATCTTTAACCCGGTATTTGCTTATAAGTCCGCTTTATCGTCATTGTCCCTTACAAGTGTCCCCCTCTTGTCTGTGATAATGCATGGGATCGAAGCACAGCCTCCAAAGATCCGCAGGTGATTCTCTCCATTCGGAATAATGCACATAGTACTTATGCTCATGTGCACCATCAGACGGTTTTTATGACGATGGATCGAAATCGAAAAAAAAAAAAATCTGATTGAAAAGGGTTATTTGTATAGGAGGCTGGATGACTCCCTATGCATATTTAGTTTGAGGCCAGTATCCACCTCCATGGCGGCGGGCAACGGCTGTAGCCAACGGTCACAACCTAGTAGACCAATCGCAGTAAACCATTTTGCAGGCACTCATAGCTCTAATTTCTAGTGGCTTGCAGGTAAGACATTCGCATAAAACCGTTATGTTTACTAGCAGTCGTTATGCGATGAGGCTGTAACCCCGCTAGCATCATGTGAGACCTGCGTTCTGCGGGCTCACGCACGTCCATCATCCGGCTTCTAGACCCAGTGACAGACGAGTCTAGACAAAGCGGATCGCAATGTCTTTATGCAATACGATCTGGGATCTTACTTATGTTGTTCACGAGATTAAAATAGAACGGGGAAAGGGCAGCCGGAGCCCTAACGCGGTCCGCGCGGTATGAATCACAATCCCTTTCATTAAGATCCGCTCGATTATTGTCGTCACGGACCGAACCGACGAAACAACCGTTACCTCCTATGTTTCACCCAACCCCCGGCATGACTGGAAGTAGAGTCGAGACCTTCACCACCAAAAAAGAGGTCAGCAAAACATACCGATGTTTTATATTTAGGGTGGTGACCGGCAGCGAACCCCCACACTGCAAGTTTGTACTGTACAGGTGGTGCCTGGCCGGAACCCGACAGATCGGAGAGTCGATCTTGCCGTATTAGACCGGATTTTACCAGGAATAAACCCATGGAGAGCGGCCTGAATGAGTTTCACGATTCATTCGGATTTCGGCATAGGGACCTTGGGTTAAAAAGGGATATTGGTACCCTGCTCAAACTCTATTTGTGAGTGCATAAAATCAATAAGACATTAACAGAAGGTCTTCCTTGTAAAGAAGGGTATCCTTCCCCATCACTTCGGTAAGTTAATAGTCTTCCCGTTCGGCAATAAGTACTGAGTCGCGTATCCCAGAGTAGCTAAGGCCTTCGACGTGTCCACCCAGTGCTCCCCGTCCTTGACCGCCCCAGCCACTCTGGATCTGCCATCACGCTCTTGATCGATGTAACGATGTACGGTTGCGCTCGCGCTACACCTCACTGAGCCAAAAAGACTACAGTATTCCGGCTCGCCCGGAATACGCGCAACACGCTATATATACTACGCACTGTAACGGC